>CM071936.1:47313697-47538205 GCA_016081115.2 Rehmannia glutinosa | reverse complement strand
TATGTCTATCTCTTCAACGGACATATTTTTTTCAACCATGCGCTATAAAAGGCTGAGGAATACACACACAAAAAAATCCATACGAAGCAAGCAAGCAAAATCCGTTAAGCTGCAAAGCAGCAATATCTCCCAACATTCAAATATTATCTTCAAGCCTAAACTTCGAAGGAAATCAATCCAACACATTCAGTGAAGGAAAGACAACTTCATTTGTTGAAGAGGAAAACTTGTTTCAAGACCAATGGGTCTACTCTCTGCTGAAAGAGTGTAGTAAGATTCACATCGAACCAAAGGCTTTGAACCTATTGAGAGCGGTGTGAACAAATCCAAAGGTTTGAAGGAGCTTTGAAATGCAGCGCAGCCGTCTTGAGAAGAAGTTGAGTCCTAGGAGCAGACTAGATGTGTGATCAAAGATGTCTGACTGTAACCATTTGTAACCAAGTCAAGTTACATTAGTGCATTCTCCAAAGGTTGAGAACTGATGAATTAGAGGAATTACCCAACATAGAACCACTATAAATCGCTTGTCTTTTTACATTGACACTTACCTTCTTGCTCATTATATTTGTTGATTGTTAATTTGCTAAGTCAACTGACAAAACCTATTTTTTAAACAATCGTTTGAAAACATATTCAAACTAGGTGAAAGGTCTTACCGTGATAAAAACAAAGTCAACTGTATTTTTATAGTGTTAAGCAGCTTAATCACCTGAGTTATATTATCGATAGCAAAAATCGAGTTTGTTGAGTGGTAACTGCTGTTGTGCAAGCAAACTTATTTGCCCGTCGAGACTTAATGATTTTTGAGTCGACTATAAATTTTCTAAAAGGACTAAAAATGAAAAGTTGGTAAAGTCTATTCAACCACCCTTCTCGACTTTACTTATCACCCCCAGGACTACAATGTTGGTATCGTGAGAAGCTATTTAGTTCGTTGGGCATTCCGCGACTAGTTCTCGAACCAGGTCTCATTCGTTTTCAAAAAGAACAACACTTGCGTTTTTAAAAGCTTTTATTTTAAAACAAAGTTATTATCATGGAAGCAAATCTAACTCGCATTCCAATGTTGAAATACGTTCATATGCTCACCTTTCACTTAAATGATGAAATGTGGTTTGTCATTGAGGATGGACCACTACAAATAATGAAGATAAACACGGCCGCCAGGCACCTGCCCTAAGGATCTTTGATGTACCCGTATGAGACCTGCTGCGGCTCCCCCGTGGCACGAAAGCGCACGTGTTGTTGCTTCTTTGCGGTAACTAGACCGCAATGGTGGAAAATCCACTTTTACGCAGTGCACAAATGAAGATAGAAAGAGATAACCTGGATAATATGGCCAAGGATATTTTTGTACAAAACCCTTGATAAAGCAATGTCCAACAGTTAAATCTTGCGAATGGCGAAAGAAATATGGGAATAACTAAATTTAATTTGTGGAAGTGTCCGATCAAATTAAAGAAAACATTTGTACAAAAAATTTTAAAATTTTAAAATGCTTGCAGTGAAAGTCTGGATCGGTTACATGCCGATTCACACAAATAACCAATGAGTTCTCAAATAGGAAAGAATATATACAAAAGGAAATGTGTATAAAGATTATGTCTCTCCCGGTGAGTGGGGAAATGAAGGTGATGGCTTTTAGACATTCAATGGACCTTACAAGAACATCAACCATAGAGCTATTCTCGGACCTTAAAGCCTATGAATTTGAGCTCGAGAAAAAAATAGCAAAAGAGATAGGATGTACCTAAGATAGTTGCACTCTTGGTGCTAGTGAGTCCAAGAGAGCTTAATCCAAAAAGCCATTGACTAGGAAGAAATTGCCCTTATGGTAAAAATGTTTAGCAAGTTCTTCGATAAGAACTACAAAAAGAACAAGGGTGAATCATCAAGGAGACACTCAACACCTTCCAAAGCAAGTGACGCATGCACCACCGAAAGAGCCGACCATCAAAGGACTCGAGTATCGATAAGCGAGAATAGAGCCAAAGAGAAAGAGACTACCGTAAAAACCGAGAACCTCGTATTGGAATTGCAAACAACGTGACATTTTGTTGTTGATCGCCTTTATCCACCAAAAAAAAGTACAAGAATGAAAAGGAATGAAAGGTCTTAAGAGAGAGAAGACAAGAAAAGAAGCAGAGTCGACATCGGTGAATCGCTACTCCCTCCGACCCAGGAAGAAGAGGCTTCATATGCCTCATGGCAAAGAACAAGAAGATGAGGTACACTCTAACTCATCTCATTCTAATTCTGATGATAGTGATAGTGACCAAACATTTCATTAACCACTCCATCTTTATGATTCATTAGGCAAAAATGATGAAAGATTTTGAGCATGTAAAGACCTCACACACTTTTAAATGAAAACAAATACCAAGAGGCAAACTCACAGCTAACTAATGAAATGAGTACTTCTAAGTCACATAGTCAGCTGGAATACAGAGTCAAGGCCGAAAATAGCTAAGATTCAAGGTACTTAGTCAAGAATCGAAAAGAGGGAAAAAGATTTAAAAAATGTGATTGCATTATTCACTAAGGCATCTAAATCATTGGATGAACTTATAATGATTCAAAAGGAAAGTGGAGATAAGACGAGCATTGGATTTAATTCCTTTGTGCATGCCCAAGCTCCAAGAGTGGTAATGGAAAAGGATCCTCAAGTAATGAAGCAAAGACAAAAATCCAAAGCACCATATATTGCACCTACACCCACTCACAACACAATCACAACCATGTTGGCCTTGGATATAAAGGCAAAGGCAAAAAGCCAGCAGAGTATGCAGAAAGGACAACTGAAACAAAATTCAGAAGAGTCCATTAGTAGACTCAAAAAAGAAAATATTCTATAAAGTCTAAACAATGCTGCTAAAAGCCCTAGAGATTTCAGCTAAGAAATTCATATGATGGGAATGGTAGAAATTATCCCAGCCAAGCTGATTGGGACAATCAAATGAGACATCAACCAAGTCCAAAGGGATACAAGCCTAAGTGGCAAAGACCTCAGACTCAAAATAGGTCATTCCCAAGGAAAATAAGTTATAATTTGCACACATATGCAACCAAGCACAAAGCCCATATATACACACAAGTTACATTACTATCCCAAGAAAGAAAATGCACAAGCTCACACATAGGCATACAGATAAAAGAGACAGTTGTATGAGCCTAAAGCCCATAAGCAATTTGCTAATGTTCATTATGATTCTGTAACTGATAGGTGGCAACCTCTTAGAGTTAAACTATTTGGCTATAGGTTGGTTGGATCACCTTATAGTGCTAACCTCTCGGGACCCAGGCAAGTATGGGTACCTAAAAACTAATTTCCTTGATTGCAGGTTCAAGGAATAGCTGAGTGCCAAGGAACCTCCTAGTACATGGATAGTGGTTGTTCCAGACATATGACAGGAAACAAGAAAAATCTTTCAAAGTTCAAGGAAATAAAAGGTGTTATAGTCATATTTGGAGAAAATGAAGCTCTAGGGGAGGTCAAAGGCAGAGGATCCATAAAGAAGAATGGACTAGAGATCACAGATATAGCCTATGTTGAAGGGCTCAACTTCAATCTGCTGAGCATCAGCCAACTCTGTGATAAGGGCTACAATGTAGGATTCAACATGGGAGTTTGTCAAATCAAGGATGCTGAATCAAATGAAATTGTGCTACAAGGATCAAGGCAGAAAAACATGTATGCAGTGGATTGGTCAACTGCTAAACCAAGCATGTCTGCTAGCAAAGAGCGTAGCCAAATCAAGGTGGTTGTGGCGTAAGAAACTGAGTCACCTGAATTTCAAGACAATCAACAAGCTTGCAAGGAGTCATCTTGTGGAAAGATTGCGAGACTCAGTGTACAAGAAAGAGAGAATTTGTGATGCATGCCAGATGGGAAAGCAAATAAAGTCTTTAAAGGACAAGCCAAGTCCTTCTTCAACCCAGATATTGCACTTATTGCATATGGATTTGTTTTGTATTGTTGAACCAGCCAGCATTAGTAGAATGAAATACACCTTAGTGGTGGTAGATGATTATTCAAGATACACATTGACTATTTTTATGTGTAAAAAGAAGGAAACCCGGGGAAGATCCTCACCGATAAGAAGAGTTCAAAATGAGAATAGTCAAACTATTATAAATATAATATTCATAGAGAGAAAACGAGTTTGTCAATTGGATTATAACTCAGTATTGCAAAACAAATGATATTTCCCATGAATTGTCAGCTACAAGAACTCCACAGCAGAATGGAGTAACTGAAAGATGGAACAAAACTCTCAAGGAAGCTGCAAGGACCATGTTAGTGAAGGGGATTGCTAGCGATTTTTGGCAAAGCCATTAATACTTCTTACTACACTCAGAATAGGTGTATGATCAATAGGAAGATGTCCAAAACCACTTATGAAATTTGGATAGGAAGGAAGCCAAATGTTGGATATTTTCATATCTTTGGATGTAAGTGCTTCATTCACAACTTTGGCAAGGACAACTTGAAAGCTTTTAATGCTAAAGATGATAAAGGTATCTTTTTTGGATACTCAGCTGAGAGTAAAGCTTTTAGAGTGCTAAACAAGAGGACTATGGTCACAGAAGAGTCTATCCATGTGGTTTTTTATGAAGATAGTGTTAATGGAGAAGACATTGATGAGTTAGCTGACAAGATGAATCAGCCAATTGTTCAGAAAAGTCCCCATGTTGAGTTAGATATAAGAAGACTCAACCCTGATGAAGATGAGACAGTTGAACCTTAGAGACAGCTGGAAAGTTTGCAGCTGAATGATGATGAGGAAGTTGTTAAAGAGAATTTATCTGCGAGACGACTGAATCCAACAGACTTACTCTAACCAGATGTGAGATGGCTGAGAGACCATCCTCCCTAGCTTATCATTGGAGATGTTAGAGAAGAAGTAAGAACCATATCTAGAACTTAACATGAAGCTATGTTTACTTGTTTCATTTCTCATATTGAACCTAAAGATGTGTCACAAGCATTGAATGACACACAATGGATTCTAGCTATGCAGGAAGAGCTGAATCAGTTTGAAAGAAACAAGGTTTGGGAATTGGTTCAAAGGCGTACCCACCAAAATGTCATTGGTACTAAGTGGGTATTTAGAAACAAGATGAATGAATAAGGGTCTATTGTAAGAAACAAAGCAAGATTGGTAGCCAAAGGATATTGTCAAGAGGAGGGCATAGATTTTGATTAAACCTTTTTGTTGCAAGATTGGAAGCAATTATGATGTTTCTTGCTTACGCCGCACACAAGAACTTCGAGTTTATCAAATGGATTTGAAGAGTGCATTTTTGAATGGACTTTTGGAAGAATAAGTCTATGTGGAGAAACCTCCAGTTTGGAGCGTAAAACTATTGGAGATAAGGTCTACAAGCTCAAGAAGACATTATATGGTTTGAAACAAGCACCAAGAGCCGTATGATACATTGTCCCATTTTTTATGACAATTCATTCACCAAAGGCAAGGTTGATAGGACATTCTTGAGAACCAAGAAGGGGCAAAGATATCGCTTGTTTAAATATATGTGGATGACATCATTTTTGGATCCACAAACAAACAAATGTGTGATCAATTCTCAAATCTCATGCAAGGGAAAATTGAGATGAGTATGATGGAAGAGCTTACTTTCTATCTAAGTCTTCAAATCAAGCAAATGAAGGATGGAACCTTCTTAAGTCAAACCAAATATACCAGAGATTTAATGAAGAAATTTGGTATGGAAGAGAAGTCATCCGTGAAGATTCCCATGAATACTTGATACCAAGATGGACATGGATGCGGAATAAAAGTGTCGCTGATCAAACAAGATATAGAGCTCTTATTGGATCTTTGATCTATTTAACAGCAAGTAGGCCAGCCATCATCTTTATTGTAGGTGTATGTGCCAGAATTCAATCTGCTCCAAAGGAAAGTCACATGACAGCAGGCAAGAGAATCCTAAGGTATTTGAAGGGATGCCAAGAAGTTGGCTTATGGTATCCAAAGGATGGAAGATTCAAGCTAGTTGGCTACTTAGACTCAGACTATGCTGGATGTAGAGTGGACAGGAATAGTACATTAGGTACCTGTCAAATGCTTGGAAATAGGTTGGTTTCTTGGTTCAGCAAGAAACAAATTTCAATAGCTACATCCACAAACCAAGTAGAGTACATAGTTGCGGCAAACAAGCAGCCCAAGTCTTATGGATGAGGAACATACGAGAGATTATGATATAGAAGAAAAGGAGATTCCAATTATGTGTGACAACACAAGTGCCATTGCAATTACTCAAAATCCAAGATTTCACCAAGAAACAAGCACATTTATGTCGGATATAATTTTATAAGAGACCATGTTTAAAAGAAAGACATCACATTGGAATACTTATCAACCGATAAAAACAATTAGTGATATATTCACTAAGCCTTTATATGAATCAAGGTTTGAAGATCTTAAAATGAACTTGGATTGATTGATCCGAAAGTTAGGAGGCTCGTAAGACTCAATCAAGAGAGTCAAAAAGAGAGAAATAGTAATCAAAGAAAGTTTCATTTTTCACCTTAAAAGTGAAAACCCAAGACGGCTAGTCACCAGATCAAGTTAATGGATAGCCGAGTGTTTATTATGTGAAGACAGAGAGTCAAGTCACTTATAAAGATAGTTGAGTCATTTATGAGCTAAGTTACAAAACATAGTCGTTCATGAAAGGGGAATGTTTTTAGGTTTGACGTAGCGTAATTATGGTGTATGCAAAGATGGGATCATAAAATTCAAGAATGAGTCCGCATACCGAATGACGAGAAGATAAGGAACGAGATCTTAGCGTGCAAGCACACCGCTCGAGATATATAATACATCCCAAGGAAACAAGATGTATAAGGACTTGAAGCGAAATTACTAGTAGGT
This sequence comes from Rehmannia glutinosa, assembly GCA_016081115.2. Classification (NCBI taxonomy): domain Eukaryota; kingdom Viridiplantae; phylum Streptophyta; class Magnoliopsida; order Lamiales; family Orobanchaceae; genus Rehmannia; species Rehmannia glutinosa. The sequence goes on along the minus strand of CM071936.1, from coordinate 47,531,306 downwards.
GAACATGAAGAACTGTAGCAGAGTTCATTGCGGGATGTTTGACTTAACGAGTGAAAGCGAGAACACCAACGACTATCCGGATTACTACACCATTGAGAATTCCAGAATAGAAATGGGAGTACATAACAGTGGATTTCGTGACCATACATACCAAGAACCAGAGGAGGTCATGACGCTATATGGGTGGTTGTAGACCGACTCCACTAAATCCACGCACTTCTTGCCCATTAAGAAAATCGATAATTTGCAAAGACTGAGCACTTATATCAAAGATATCATTCGACCATGCACGGAGTACCATTGACATAGTTTTGGGGGACCGAGATTTTTCTCAAGATTTTTGAAGTGCATACACGAGAATTGGGAACCTCGCTGAGTTTCAAAGATGGCAGTTGCACCCAGGATCGACGACAACTGAGCGGACAATCCAAGCTCTTGAAGACATGTTACGAGCTTGTACACTATATTTCCAAGGAAGTTGGGATTCTCACTTACCATTGGCCGAGTTTCCTACAACAACTGCTATCTGGACACAATTGGAATTGCACCATACGAGGCACTATATGGGCGAAAGTGTAGATCTCCACTACACTGGGAGATCGATGATCGATGGACTCCAAAAGGGAAACAAAAATCGCCGACAATCCTAAAGATGGACTTAGTTCTGGTGGCCATGGAGAAAGTCAGGATGATCAAGGAGAGATCCGCATACCGTAGTCGTCGGGAAGAGTTATGCGGACAAGAGAAAAAATGACTTAGAATTTGAAATTGGAGATGAAGTAGGGGTTGATCAATCCGAAGACAGGACGTAAGCTGAGTCCGAGATATGTTGGACCCTACAAGATACTACAGAGGATTGGAAAACTAGCCTACCGACTCGAACTACCATCAAAGTTTGCGGAATGCACGACGTATTTCACGGTCGAGATTAAAGAAGTATAAACCGATCTCGAGCACATCATCACACATGACACTCCCCATCGAGAGAGAATTTATCATACATCGAGAAGCCCATTCGGATTATTGTCCGACAAATCACTTTGAACTACATAAAAGAGAGATTTTGTTGGTCAAAGTAGTGTGGCAAAATCATAACCGGACAAAGATGCAATGTGGGAGATGGAGGAAGACCTAAGGAAACAATACCCCGAGTTATTTCGAGAGGAATTTGGGGACCAAATTCTTTTAACTGATGGGAGATATGAATCCCCGATTTTCAACCCGTACGAGCATGTAACCGACGTCATTAGATGACTATATATATCCACGACTACTTTTAACGCGTTATTTTGACGGATCACTATTAATAATATTTTTACGCCATATTATCATTTTATTTATATGATTAAATACTTGTTTAATTATTGGTCTTTCTATTTTTGTTTTTGAACTCTATGTTTATCAATCACTTAATTTTGATCATTTTTGCTACTACTGAGTAGTTATTAGACACCTTAGAATTTTAGGAGACCTATTTCAAAGAAGTGATTTATATCCTATACAAATAGGAATTTAATTTAGAATAAGTGATTATGATACTCATAAGTGATTGTGGGAATCACTATTATTTTTTGGGATTTTACACCAATTATCATCATTTTTGGGAAAACAAATATAGAAACCATATATTAGACTTATATTGACGATCATGTGTAAATTTTTGGGTATAGAAATTCATCTCCATCCTTAATACGTGAAAGAAAAGATAAAACCCATTCATTTAACACATCACCACCACCGAGTTTAAAAATGGGAAAGTGGGTATACCACTAGCCATTAATAGCTAAAGAATAGGTATTTTGTTTTAAATCAAAAATTTTATCCAACAGGATGTCATCTGTCCAATCTCGTAAGGGAAGAGGAAGAATCATGGAACATTTATTTTTTGAATGTAGGAGATCAAAGCTTATTTGAAACTGTCTCCAATTCAATGGGATGGCTTTAGGGGAATAATCGGACCCATTTTCGGAGGGATGGCAATTTTTGACGATCCGCGGTACCCGCCTCAGTCCGCCCCATTTGGGTCGCCATGCCTTGTGACCCGCGGTGGAGTAGGGCGGGTCTGGTATCACTTCCGCCTCGCGAGTACCCTACCCGTCCCGCACCGCCTAGAATTTTTTTTTTTAAATATATTTTGCATATATAATATATATTATAATATGATTTTTATGTATTCTAATATTATATCTAATATTTATAAATTGATAATAACAACTTTTGTAAATAATATATTATAAATATATATTTTTTTATTTTTTGTATTTAATTTAATTTAAAACAGAGCAGAACAGGTCGACCCGCCCCGTCCCGCGACAACGATGGGCCGCCCGCCCTATTGACATCCCTAATTTCCAGTACGGTGGGGAAAGCTGTGTGGTATTGGTAAGGATCCTTGTGCAGAAAAAAGACTTCAACTCACTACATATCTCTTGTAGTGCTTTGGAAATAAGGAACTTGTGGATTTTTTAAAAAGTTTGGAAACCTGAAAAGTGTACAGTTGATCAAGCAATTGACGAGTGGAATGAATTTCAAGTTGTTGGTACCGTTTTTCTGCTAAAATGTTTTTTGTTAAACTTCTAACTGCTTTTGGGCTGAATATGTAGGATGGGAATCAGTGCAGGCTCAGCTCGAAGTCTTTGGTGTTTTGGCTTTTCTTAGGAGTAGTTATGTGCTCGTTGATTCGTGTTTCTAATATTTATCTAGGGATAATCTTCTACCCAATGGATCTAGGTTCTGGTGTGGGGTGCTGTTGGGCCTTTTTTGTTTCTCATGATGATTAGGATATGGGATTCAGTCAAGAAAAATTCACTTTTGGTCCCATTAGACTTACTCCCCAATGGTTTTAGTCCCAAATCGATATTTTGTGCCAAAAATGGTCCCTTAAGAATTGGAAACAGAAATTTTGTGATTTCTCCGTTAAAAATTTAACGGGGAAAGCACGTGCCCCTCACGTGTACTAAAAACCGTTGGAACATGAGATAATCACATGACTTTGCCAATCTTCAAACGTTCCTATTCCCCCAAATTTGATATTCAAAACCCTAACCCCAAAATCTTTCAAACATCGATCAACCAACCCAAACCCCAAAATCTTTCAAACATCGATCAACCCAAAAGTGAGATTGTCGATTCACGAAAATGTCAAGCCGCGTTTAGTGGATAATCCAAGACCTAGTTACGGTGAGAAGAATCTAAAAATGAATTTTTTTATTGTTTAAAATGTTTTTTTCTTGAGCACAATGTAAGCCCTACGATATGTTTCAAAGATTCTTTGATAAAGTTTATAGAGATTTGGTTATGTTGGGTTTTTTTTTTTTTGTAAAAAGAATATTATGTAGTCCTTGGTTTCGTAAGAAGCAACTTTGTGTTGTTTTTGTTGGAGAATCTTTTTATGGGTCTTGATTACTGATATTGTTTTATAGTTTTTGTGGTCCTTGGTTACCGTATGGGTATTATTTTATAGTTTTTGTGGTCCCTTGTTTAGATTTATTGTATTTTAGTATATTTAAGGGTTGACTTGTTATTTCTGGATAGTTTTAATATTTTGTTTGTTGGATGCAGATAAAACTCAACGAGTGTTTTCTTTAAGAATTCATCACGGGGGTGTTTTGGTTGATGAAGGTGGCACGAAAATTTACAGAAGGGGCAGAGTAAGTGTTTTTGGCTTTATTTATCTGAAAGACTTTACAATGGGATATCTTAATAAATTAGGTAAACGGTTGGGTTACTTGAAATAAAAAAGTTTTACAGGATTGATAGTTTTAAGAAGTTTAGGGAAGTTAATTTCGAAACTGATTGCATGCTTTGTTATGAGGGGAACGGGAGTGAGGCAACAATATATCTGGAAGGTGAAGCACATGTGGAAGAATGTGGAATTGATATAGATAAATCAATGGGTGAAAATGTAGTTGAGAAAGATAAGGGGAAAGTTGAGATTGATGACTTTGATTTGGACAATTATATTGATAATATTACTGTGGAGGATTTGTTGTGTGAGGAACCTGAAGAAGACACAATAGATGATGAAGACTTTATTTTACCCCAAAGGTGTGGAGAAGCAGCTTTAGATGATGTAATGTTTGATGAAAACATTGATGGGGATGCAGAGTGGGTTGGAAACATAACAGAGGATGTGGATGAGGCAGTTTTAGACTATTCAAGTGATTCAATGATGGAGATTGATGATTCAACTGAATATGACTTTCAAAGTTATGTGTCATCAGATAATGAACAGAGGGGAAATGTAGTCTTCAAAACAGAGAGCCACTATAATCCTGTGTTTGCCATAGACATGGTTTTTAGTTCTAAGAACATACTTAGAGAGGTTATACACAGTCATGCAATTAGAACAAGGAGAAGCCTCAAAATAACAAAGAATGATAAGAGAAGAATGTATGTTAGATGCATGGAAAAGGGTTGTGATTGGCATATTAATGCAGTGAAGATAATTGAGTTTTGAAATGGATACATACCACCACTTCCACCAAACATTGGAAGAAAGAGAGGTAGACCTGAGAGAGCAAGAAGGCTTGAAATGGATGAAAGATCCAAGAAGGGGAAACAACTTGTAAACAAGACATTGAGGTTACCAAAAAGATTCTGAGGTCACTTGTAAATTTTGTGGGGAGAAAGGACACAATCAATTAGGGTGCAAGTGGAAAAAATTTGCTGAGGAATTCCCACTTGAAGAAACAGACCCTCCATTGGATGTCCAACAACAAGAAGTTATGACACAAGCTTGTCTGCGGCATCACAAGCATTGAAGAAGAAAAATTGATAAATGTGTTGACTGGGTGCACTCAGGCCTTTTGATTCTAACCATTTTAAAGTCTTTTTTTGGTACTCTAAATTGTGCACTCTGGCTTTTGCAGTTAAGCATTTAACTGTGGTATTTTGTTATGTTTAGTTGCAGTTAAGTATTTAAATGTGAAGCTTGACTGGGTGCACTATTATATGTTTAGGCAAACTTTATGAACTTGAATTTGCTTTAATGTTCAATGGATTTGGCTGAAATTTACTTTCATGTTGATTTTTTTTATGTTTACTTGCTTTAATATATTCATTGCAATTGGCTGGAAGTTTGCTTTAATGATAACAAAATGCATAATATCATAAAATGAAAATGAGCCAGTGCACTTTCTTGATTAACTTGAATCATTACATTACATAATGAAATTGAGGCACTACACCATGGGGTTCACATGAATCATTACATAACCAACTTAAGCAAAAAAGAAAACCAAGAAACTACAAGTAAAGCCAGAAAAATATTTTTCCTTCTCCTTAAATGTGAAATTTCTTCAACCATCTTCTTCAATTCAACCTCTATTTTTTGAAACTCGACAATTTTAGCTTCCAACTTATTTATTTTTCGCAACAAACCAGGAATTATCAACTTGGATCTTGCACACACAGCCTTATCTACCCACTTAAAAAACCCACAACCATTACCATTCAGAGAATTGGCACAACACAGAAATCTTCTTCCCGGGTTTTCCGGCGTCCACGAAGTCCGTAATCGAGCAAAATTACCACAATCACACAAGACTCTAGATTGTGTTGAGGAGGAGCTAGAACTCATCTTGAAATTTTTTTCTTAATTTTTTCGAAAATTTTAGTGAGGAACAGATGTGGAATATGTGAAAAGAGTGAAGGATTTTATGGTTGTTGAGAGACCTTCATTTCCCTCCAAAATGAGGCCAAGCTTGTTCATTTCCCTCCAAAAAGATCCAACTAACGGGCTTGACTGGTTGACTGTTAATTTTTTAACGGTGGGACCAAAAGTGAGACGAGAAAATTCTTACGGGACTATTTTCAAGACATGGGACTAAAATCATTGGAGGTAAGTCTAATGGGACCAAAAATAAATTTTTCTCGGATTCAGTCTATTTGCACTACCTTATAGCTAATATCATCAGGGATGATTCTCTTTGTTTTTTTTTTTTTTTTTTTTTTTTGGACACCCATTGTGGACCGACCCACTATAATTACGTTTCGAGTTTAACTTTAATATACTCTCTTTCATTTCGATAAAAAAATATATTGGAAAATTAAAAATCATATTTTATAGAAAGCAATTACAACACTATAATTATAGTCAATTAGAGGACGGAAAAATGTTGGGGAGTCCTTAAATATATTTTTAGATATATTACGAGGATAATAGCTAGAGTGTTAATTTGGGTTGGGTCCGGGTTCGTAGATTCGCGGGTCAATATAAGTCAACTCGAACTTAACCGGTTTAATTATTCGTGGCAAAATCTTGAACCAAGACCCGACTTGTTTATTTCATGGGTAATCCGGACCCAACATGTTTAACCTGTTTAATAATTTATGTACATTTAATAGTTTTAACTGAATATTTTTAAATTTTAAAAAATCAACCACAATGACTCTATAATAATCAATCAATAAAAAATATCACAATTCACATCATACAAAAAAAAATAATAACATAATTGCATAAATAACATAACATACTAATCATATTTTGAGGACATCATACAATAAAATATGTAAAATAATAACATCATACATAATTAAGTAGGTTTTAGCATTTAAGTATTAAAGATATGTCTTGTTTATTATTTTTTCTCACAATTATTTATTTACTTAGTTTTCTTTTCAATTAACAAATGGATTAGACGGGTTAAATGGGTCATAGTAGATTGACCCGAACCCGACCTATTTAATTGGCGGGTTATTCGGGTTCGACCCGGACTAATGAAGCCTAAACCCATACCATTAATTTCGTGTCGGGTTCAAAATTGACACTCCTAATAATAGCATTGACAAATACATTCTTATTTTAGAAAGTAACTTTTTTTTTAAGATCATTGATTCCTGTATAAATTTCCTTTTCTAATCAAACAAGTACCTTTTTTTGTTGATGGGTAATCAAACGATTACTTAAATTTGTCAAGATATCAAATTGAAAAAACATTTATTACCGGTTGAAGTCTACCTATCATTGTTCAAACTTTTTATTTTTCCGAAAGAGTTCACCCTTGTTATCTTAAAGAATACAAATATCAATAAACAAATTTGCGAACAAACTAACACAAAGCCGTCTTAGCTCAGCCGGTAGAGCGCGTGGCTTTTAACCACGTGGTCGTGGGTTCGATTCCCACAGACGGCGATTTTTATTTTTATTGCCTATTCCTAAATTTAATTTAATAAATTCTCAAATTAATATATTATATTTTTCTTAGAGATGATTACAAAAAGTACCTTCGGAGTTTGACCTAATTACAAAAAAAACTCAACTAACTTTCAAAATTATAAAATGTACTCGTGAGGTTTTATTTAGTGTTAAAATTAAGGGGTAAATTATAATATTTTTATAAATATGAGAGATAATTTTGAAATTTTTTTTACTTATGAAGGAGATAAATGTTAGACAAAATAAAACTTCAAAGGTATTTTTTATAATTTTTAAAGTTAGTTGGACTTTTTTGTAATTAGGTCAAACCTCCAGGGTACTTTTTGTAATTAACCCTATTTCTTATTCTCATACAACAATTTATAATTTTTTGCCTTTTTCCATATTAGTTTAATAAATTCTCAATTTTATGTATACATTCTTCTTATTCTCATACTATAATTTATAGATGGCACAACAAGGGACAAAGCAGCAAGCCTCCTCCTTCCATGGTGTTGGTCTCCATTCGAAACCATGGAAAAGTCAGCCTTCTTCATTTTTTTTTCTGGGTTTTATTTATTTTGCGTAATTCTCAGATCCACATCCTGCTGGTAATTTGTTTTTTGAATAAATTGAAAATTCATTAGAAAAAGAAAAAAGTAGAAAGCGTTCTGATCAGAAGGCGACCAGGTAGCTAAATGTTTGGGGCCTCGTTAAAACCTCACAAGGTAAAAACTCACCCTTGTGGAGAAAACCTTTGGAAGGAAAAAAAATACCCCCATAATTCATAAATAAACGTCCAGTAAGAAAAAACCAGAAAACACATGGACATATTATCTAACAAATATGTAAGTCGACTGTCCCACATTATCCTCCGTGAGAAGGGACATAATATCCGCTGGAGGGACGCCCCACCATGACTCTGACTGTGACATTTTACTCATAAAGTCTGCCACTCGATTGCCTTCATGGTAAATATGAGAAACCATCAACTTCATTTGAGAGATCAAATGAAGAGTGTATCGTCATTTACTCAAGCCAAAGTTGTCGCCATCCCCTAATAAACGCATGGTGAACAACCAACATATCCGCCATCAACTCTACCTCAAACGCATAACCAGCACCACAACGATCCACAAAATAACCCCGAAAGAAGCCTCTGCAATTCCGAAAAACCCTAGACGCTGTCAGACGTCCAGGCGCACCCAAAGCGGCCGTCAATGTATTTACCTTTGATCCATCCGGGAAAGGTTTTTTGCCAATCAACCTGCACAATGTTCGGAGCCTTACTTGGCCACCCATGAACATGAAGACGCCGAAGTGTAAAAAGATCGTGTTGATCATTATCCATGCAACTCAAATCTAAAAATGAAGATTCAACAATGAGAACTCAAAGCTGGACAATAGCGGTGTCCACCATCCAGGTCTTATCGTTGAAAGCCAAATCATTCAATACACAAATTAATTGGTTCTGTCAAGATAGCTATATGTTGTGTATTGTCGATGATTTCTACATGAACGTAAAAAACAACAACAAAGTTCCACATGACAATAACCATCTCGAAAATGAGATTCGTTTCAAGCCGAATCCACGGTGCTTGCTATCAGTAGAAATCTCAGCCTTCGCGCCCCAAACACCAACAGAAACTAAAAAATAAATGGGAGAAGATCAAGCCAAGAGCACATGCGAGCTAGAAAGAAGGCTCTCACGAATACCTCATTGCGAATAATCAACTCTGCATCAGTTGTTAGAATCAATAAGTCTTCAAATTGTTCATTTGAAAAAATGAAAACCCTTCTTATTGGATGATCATGATACTTCCCGAAAATCAAAATTATTGATCAATGGAGGAACACCCTTTTTGTTCAATAAGATACCAAAGTGGATGATTGACTCATTCCATACTGCGGATATGCCAAATAAGCCACATGCAAGATATTGATGCTACTCACCATAGAAAAGTGACTTGCTCACTGAAACGAAGGACATCAGGTGCACCAAAAGTTCATTGAAACTGTGAGCATTATGAAATTACACATCAAAAGTACTAAAAATCCATCGCCAAAGAGCCCCTGCAAAGACACAAGAGACAAATAAATAATCAGTGGATTCAGCATGAGCATAACAAAGGCCACAGACGGAGGGGCCGATGAATCCCCGATTCTACAGCAAATCCAGGACTACAAGCCGATTGTGAATAGCATGCCAAACCACAATAGAACGCCTTTCCAGAATGTAAAGGGACCAAATCCTTGAACCCCATTTGACCATTGGAGATGATGGTTACTGTGGGGGCATTTTCGTCCTTAAAAGTGAACATGTACCAATTTATAAAAAAATGTGAAGTATGGGTACTAAATTGGTAACTCAGAAATATCAGGTACCAAACCAGCTAAGTGCCTATAGGTCATGTACTAAAAAATCAATAACCCTAAAAATTAATTATGTTTTATATTATAATACATAAAATATTAATTTACTACATTGATTTCAAAGGAGTTGTTGTATATATTTAGTTAGTTTCTTATTTTTGGTTAAGTAATTATTTGATTAAAATACTTGATTGAATTGAGTAAAATAAGAAAACATTTGATTAATTTGAATTAGAATAGAAACATACCTCATTCAAATTTTGTACTCTTTTGTATATATACACATACATATTCACTTGATTAGCAAAAGATAAGTCATTTGTATTGTATCTATATATAAATAATAAAAACCACTTCTGGAAATAGTATGGGAAGATTTTCCCGCCCATTTTTTTGTACTATAAAAAATGATAAGCATATGTATAATAATAATAAGAAGTGATAAATATTTGGTATCTTATTATTTTTGGTAGTCAACTTTCTTTAAATAATAACTTTTACAAATGATATAAAAATATATAAAATTATCTTTCCAAATCTGTGTGTGTACTACATTAATTACCGTATTTATTTTTTTTTATTTTTTTTAAAAATTAATAACTTTTTCATTTATGATCTATTTTTGACGTATAATATATCAAATTAGTTATTTTTTGTGATCTTCAGTTTGACATACATATTGTATATATGAAATAAAAAAAAATAATTAATAAGAAAATATAAGAAATATTTATTCATTACTTTGTAATTTATAATGAGCTTTATGAATTATGCATTCGGGCTATTGGACATCAATTTGTATATTCATGTATTTTGGCTATTTATAACATATATATAGTTATTTTTTTAGGCTTAGCCCATTCCTTAATAATTATATAAAATTATATTTAAATTAATTAAATTAAATATAAAAAAATACTTATTTTAATTGAAAAAATATCTCAAAATATGTATCCAAATTTTATATATCACTTATATCCATACATAATATTATATATATTTATGTAAGACAAAAATTAAGATTTATTTAATATATAATTTTATTCATAATAGTATTTTATATATAGGAAAATATTTTTTTTATATTTATCAACGTATTTTGATATTCATGTTTTAGAGTTCTACATTTGGAATTAGATATGAATTTGGTAATTTGATAATTTTTTAATATATGTATATATATAAATAAAAATATTTTTATTTTTTTGAATTGTTTCATTTTCCCTTAAAAATGTGTTGCTAAATATAAAACATGTTTTTTGTTTAATTCTTTTAGTAAGTTTTATAATTATTCAGCTTTCTAAACCCCTAAAAATATTCAAATTTCAAATGACCTTATTATTGGTTGTAAAGATAATATCTTAAATATTCAGTATTGGGATAATAATAAAAAATCAACATTGGTCAATTAAAATCTTTTCCAAACATTTATTTTCTTATAGATAAATATGATCTATAAATAAATTTAATTCATAAAATTACACAATCAAATGATTTCCTATTTAAAGAGATTTTTTATAGTTTATAATAATTTATTTTTATTGCTTAACCGTATGATTTATAATAAAAATAATTATTTTATATTTTAATTAGTTTTTGAAATTTAAAACTTAAAGCAATCTTTCTTTTTCTAAAATACAGATAACATAAATCCATAATTTGTAAAATAAAGAATGAGAGCAAGTAAAATATAAATATTCTTGTGTTTAATTTTTAGAATTAATAAATAAAAAATTATAAATAGAACTAATATTAATAATAGATAAATACAATACGCATATTCGAGGAATGAGGATGAGAACGGAGAATTCAATTTTATCTAATCGGAATGGGAAGAGGGAGGATATAAATATTGTCCCTATTCCATCATCGATTCTATAGAAACAAGAAATCTCCATGGCTCACATCCCCACACCATCCCCGAATTATGCGGGGATTCACGTCTCATTCTATTCAATTACCAAAGGGTATGGTTCCTCACGGGGATGTTGCCATTCCAAAAATGAGATCATGATGGAATTCATATAACTATTAGAAAAATATACATGTAATAGTACAAAACAAATATCTCATGATATACACCCGTGCATCGCACTGATAAAAACTAGTTTTTGTTTTACAATTAGTTATTATGTAATACGAGTTTTAAAATGAAAAATATATAAATAACCATCTTATAAAAAAATTTAACGTAGCCAAAATATCACATAAATCGTATGCCAAGATGGGATGGGACGGTCAATATTTAATTAGAAATCTTGAATCGTCACGGATTTGGATATTCCAAAATAAATCTCCAGAATTGAACCAGAGAAAACAAATCTCCGTCCTGAATCATACCAAAAGTTCGCGATGGAGATTCAATCTAATTGGATGGTACGGTACAATGCGGTACGATTCGGGACAAAGATTTGACGATAAGTCATAAGTAAATAACAAAAAATTGGAGGAAAAAGGGAAATCAATATAAAAAATACCAACCGGATAGGTAATACAATCCTAAATTCTAAAATCATAAACTTAATAACCTCTATAATACAATAGTATTCTATTATCTTGTGCCATTGCTCTTATCTCTTGACTTAGGACAAATATAATTAACTAATAATTTTGATAAATAAATATGAAACAAAAAATTACATAAGTTTATAGTCTCAATATCTCATGTTTAACAACTTAACATAATCAATAAAATCATATTTGTAATTTATGTGATGTGGTAAAAAAAACTAGGATATACCTTTTTTAAGAAGGCCATATAGTCCTATTACTTATTTAGACTATGATTCTCTTTTTAGGTGTAATTTACTAAATCATTTAACTAATTTTGATTCCAAACAATTTACATGATTAATATTACGATTTTTAAAAATTCATAATAGTTGTAGTATTATGTTTTTTTTTTTGAGAAATATGTTTTATATTCAATTTAATTTCAAATAATCGAAATATATATATATATATGAATATATCAAAAAATCTTTAAAATTGGTTCTAGATTAATTATATCCTCGGTTCGTTATGGTTCAGTACGGGTATTTGAAAAATCTCTAGAACTTTACTAGAATCCTTTTTGGGATGGTTCGAATTGGGGAAAGTAAAAAAGCCAACGAATATTTTCGGTTCGGTTATTTTTGGTCCGGATATCGGTTCGGATTCAGTAATCTCCAAGTCCCATGCACATTCCTAACATAAATGTAATAAAATACTAATTTTAGAAACTCAAATTTTTTATAAAGTGAAACACTCAAAAATAAAAAATAAAAAGTAAGCAAAAAATCGATTTTAATTGGTTTTTTATCGACTCAACTATAAAAGCAGTTTTTAGGGGCTACCCGCTGCCCAGAATGAGCCAACCACTGGTTCACAGTTGAACCGGTCAGATCGGCCGGTCAAGTTCGACTTTCAAAACAATGACTCAGTTTATATATGTAAGTATCATTGATATTGATCAAATAATTTAAGCACTAGTACTATTATGTATCAAAATAAGAGACACGTTAGAAATCACTGAGCTGTACACTACTTGAAGAAGATCTTCTGTATTGTGTATGATCTCTCAATATATTCCATTAATGATGACAATGGCCAAAGTTAAATCTGTAAATGGTGAGAAGCCCATGTGTGCAACTAACTTAATTTGCAATGTGATCTCAGACACTTTTAGTGATTTTGATGTTGGAGTCATGATCTTGCAGATACAGCAATGAATGCCATGTTGTGGACCACTCATGGATACTTTGTGAAGAAATGTGTAAAAAGGAGAACTTTAGTCTAATTGGTTTGACTCACAACTAACAATCACATGGCATGTAAAATTGTATATGTTGATTGATTATACTTGTTGGGGAGTAATGTGAGAACCCATATCATAATTCATATGGACCATTATCAAACTACCCCTCAAGTTTAACATAATTAAAAAAACACATATATCTTTTAAAATTACAAATACTCCATTCATATTTGTTTTTATTTTCAAATTGCATCCTCATGAAGATGTATTTGCTAGGTAAATACAAAACTTAAAGGGGTGTTTGTGTTGGAAATTATTCGGGTCCCGGATTTAATCCAGATCAAATAAGATCCGGCTTTTCAATCAAATTGAACGGAAGTGAAAGCAAGGGATTTCAAAAATCGAGTTTTAGATATAAGAACACAAGATCATCCTTATTAAATTTATTCAAACTAAAGGAAGAAAAAGAAAATTTACTTCTTTCGACGATTTTCTTCTTCTTCGCTTCTATGTGAATCTTTTGATTCCCCGAAGCTCGTAGACACCGCGATCTTCCAATTCGAACTTCCCTATCAACGGCAGTATGTGGCCACCCAAATAATAAATCTAAGTTCCTGACTTTTATTTTTCTACAATGTACTCAACTCATGAGATCGTATAATTGGGCTAACTGGATAAGATAGAGAATTGAGCTGGGATTAAAATTAAACCACAAATCTCACTAAAAATTGACGCAAAATCGACTGAGTTTTAATAGGGACGAGCGAAACAAACAAGTTTTTCAATTGATGTTTTTTCTTTAAAAAAAATGAATTGTAACTTTTCACAATTATTGGAAGTTTGCCGAGCTCGTCAATCGGTTTTGTGGCAAAACAAATTTGGCCACTTTGGAGTGGACCAATAATTGAACCTTTACTTGTGTTCGGCCGGTAGTTTTCTAATTGGAGAAAGAGGATACCTTTTCAATTAAAAAAAAACGCCGAAAACTGTTGTTTTGTTTTGGCCAAAAATTGAATACGAAATCGTGTGTTCCAATTGTGAGATATGGTCCTCTTTTTATAGGCCTTATTAAATTAGTATCTCACTTCAACTTAGTTTTCTATCTAATCTAGAATTCATAATTCTAGATATACTCAATCTCTAATTGATAATATCCAATATAATTATCAATTAAATAATTATATTAATATCATAATTATCTTATATTTATTTAATTACAAATACAATCAAAACTGTAGAATATCATATATTCCCGGAATTAACTGATATTAATATATTAGCTCAAATATTTTGGAAAACTCTTTTCCATTAAACCCTTAGGAACATGAATATTATTTCTAACCCGTTTACTCTAGGAAGGCGAATCGGGGACCATGGACCTATAATTATAAGCTCCAATAAATCGAATAAATAATTAACTCTTTAATTAATTTATTCGACTTATTAATTCCGATATTACTCCACTATAAACTCGGAATTGAACTCTTATAATTATAGAATATCTTATTCTACGAAATGAGCAGTCCACTGATATAATCATTACATATAGATCAATCCGCCATAGACAATTCATAATTGAAGCTAGGTAATATCCGTTAAACCTCTTCAATTACCTCTTATCCTCATTTATCATTAATTCACTAGCGAATGGTTAATTTTAATCGAATTATAAATTAGAGATCTCAAACTATTCAGTTCCAGAATTAACAAATGAGGGAATCGTCTTTCTACTTCTCGCAAGAAGGAATGGATTCCATATCTGTGATTTATATTCCCAGCTATTTAATTCAAATGTGAATCTAAAATGCAAGTGTTGGGAATTGTTAGATAAATGTTTTTATCAAGATTTTGATGATTATGTTTAAATGAGTTTTTATACCAAAACAATGTTAATAAATGTTGTCTAAATACTCCTAAATGATTTAAAATATTTTTGCTAATTTTTGGAGTATTTCTTAGAATTTATTTTTCGATAAAAATGGACAACACTTTTGATGGTTTTGTTTAAATTGGTTTTTACACCAAAACTATGTTTATAAATGTTGTCAAAATACTCCCAAGTGATTTAAAATGTTTTTACTAATTTTTTGGAGTATTTCTTGAAGTTTATTTTTGATAAAAATCGGACAACATTTCAATTTGAAGGTCGACCGGTTGCCCAATGCGTCGACCGGTACCTGAAGAGTTCAAAAAATGAAACAGAACGAAACAGAAACAAATTTTATGAAAAAAGGAAGGAGGGGGACCGGTCAAGGGTGAGGCCGACCGGTCGCACTTCGTCGACGGCCGACCCCGACGACCACTGCACTGGATCGCACTAATTTTTTCAAACGGCCGAAATCTTCAACAGGCAACCGGCCGCTTTATCTATGCTATTTTTTGACAAAGTTATCTTTATTTTGAAATTTTTGACAAAGAAGATTTACTTTTGATTTTTGTACAATATTTCTACATCTTGTGATCTTCTTTTTGTAGACAAAAGTGAAGATAGAGAGGAGCCTATGTTGGGAGCCTATGTTGGTGAAGACTTCCCTATAAATAGAGGATGAATTGAAGACACAAGATATAACACATACAAGTAAAACACACAACAAGAAATCTGCAAATTGTTCAAGCTTTCATTTTTACATTCTTGTTGTAATAGCCTAAGTACTTTCACTTGCACATCTTTGAGGTCTAGGCTTTTTGATTCTTGATTACACTTGCACTCAATCTTTGTATTGGTTTCATAGAGATGTAATCTTGAATTTTGTCCATTATTCAACACAAGACATCCTTGTGAGTATTCTTGTGGTAAGAATACACTTGGGTGATCTAGGTGATAGGTGTTTGAAGAGTGTGGTACTCTTCAAAGGTGGTGAAGGAAGATTGTGGTAATCTCCTTGAATGTGTTGTAAGAGGATTGTGGTGATCCTCAAGGTGTTGTATTAATTGTGGTAATTAATAAAATCTTTTTCTTTTTGAAATCCATCCAGGAGATCTTGGGGTGGTAGAGGATTAGGCCCTAGGTGGGTTGAACCTCTTTAAATCAACGAGTGTTGTTTAATTTCTGCATTTACATTCTTGTCATTTGTTTGTTCATTCGAAAAAGAGGGCGATTTGCGAAAAATCGGCATAATCTATTCACCCCCCCTCTAGATTATCGTAGCCACTTGGACTAACAGGAATGTCGTAGGACAAACTTAAACGAGCAAATTAAGAATCATATAGAAATGAAGAGTCTATAATCACTGAGGATTAAGATGTATCCATATATGATCATCTAGTGATTTAATTCGACTTTTTATTTCTACAACGGAATTTGTATGAAAAATTCAAATTAAATCGGTCCAAGTCATATATAATCAAATCATATATAAAATGCCCCCACTAAGATGTCTCCACATCGACGGTCCGGATAAGACAGTCACATTCAAAATATTTTGGGCCGCATTAGTGATGTTTTAATTAAAGATCCCATACTTTAATTAATTTCATCACGGACTTAATTTTAGTTTAGTATCCATAATCTTAATCCTCTTGTATATAACTCTTATATACTAAGATTATGGTTACATAAATAAACTAGGGATTTTCATGATGTTCAAGAAAATACATACAATATGTAAAAGAGTTCAAAAATAAATGTCGCCTTTATTAATAATCAAAAAATAATTCACAATTGCTTTAAGGACACTATCCCTAACAGTTTGTAGCACCTTAATTAAGAGGTATTTGTAATTTTGAAAGTTGTTTGGAGTTTTTTGTAAGTAGGCTAAATCTCAGGAGTATTTGTAATTATCCATAATTCATATAACTCCACTAATTTAGTCTATAAAGGTAGAGATCAGAACTCTTTTTGTTTAAAAAAAATACATTACAAATCGTATCATAACCTACAACATATAACAATCCAAATACGACTTAAGTTGTACTTCCTCAAAGAAACCAACCCACATATAAAGGTGGAAAATCAATCCACATGCCATCAATGTGGATCGAACCTGAGACCTACTCATCTCTGGGCACTTTATCACTAGGGCAGTGTCTCATCTGTGATCAAAACTTATCCCAAATATAATTTCCCAAACGATATAAATGATTATATATCTTACTAATGGACTTCTTGCAATTTTAATAGCGGAAAATACTTATTTACATTACACAGATGTTTCGTACTGAACAATGAGATTCATACTAATTCATCACAATGTAGATATATCCAATTATTGATATCGCCTAATAATGACTTGGTTGGAAAACTTGTATTGTCTATATTCCCACTATTATTATTTTATTAATCTACTAACATATATTAGTTTGTTTCAAAAAACATATTATATTAGTAATGTACTAGAACAAGAATATGATCGATAGTCCGTCAATTTTAAATTATACACAGCTTCAACATAAAGGAAAATTTTCACATTTCCTAGACTCACCTTATTTTTCATTAGAATAAAAACAAAGCACATGCCGTTGCACAAGAAATAAATTAAAGAAGAAAAAGGAGAGAAACAAGGTAGCACGTGTTTATATACTAATAAGTTAACAAAAATTAAATTAAAAATATAAAAAAAAAGTTCACAAAGTATAGTGTGTGTACAATAATATTCTCAATTTCTCATTGAGTATGGCAGACCAGCAGATCTTCCACTTGGGCCTTGCCAACTTAGTTAACCCACCCCACCCCACCCCACTGGCCACCCCCAAGGCCGCAAACTCCACCCCACTCCAATTTGCTCATGTATTCCACGGCCTTTTTTTTTTTTTTATATATATAATGAATCACAAATGCATATAAGGACAGAGCAGAGTTAAGTGATTATGTTTCATCCTTGAGATATAAAATGGAGTGGTTTATGTGTTTAACACCACCACTTTGATGTCTTTGGTCTGTGATGTGACGATTTAATTCATCTCCTACATTGATTCCATACGTAAGAGAGACAATAATTGAGAGAATATCTTCAATTTTTAATTTAATAATAAACTACCGTAAAAAAAATAACAAAACAAGTATTTATAAGAATTAAACTCCTACCACAATAATATTGTATATTTACATATAATATAGTGTATTGCATTAGTGTGCATTTTATTGCATCTCATATCATAGCATCATTTAGCTAGACATTTATTATATTATATTATATATTATATGAAAGGAGGAAAGAAATAAAGAATATGAGATGAAAATGTGTGTCTTTTCATTTGAAGACATCCACTGAGAAGGATTGGAATGAATAGTTGCAACCATTGTAATATTTATAACTTCCATTATTTGAGAAGGGATGCAACTTTTGATTGCAACCTTTGGAAGTCTATAAATACTTCTAAACAGGATGTGATGATTGATGATGGAAAAGAGATGGAAAAAATGATGAAAAATGAGATGGAAAAACTATTCCATAAAATTCCTACGAGTTTTATTCTTTCCAACTTTATACTATATTTATTTTAACTACAACTTGTGATTTATGCTCCTGGAAAATTCTAAGGAGTGTACCCTTCGGATTTTGTGAAATAGGCTTTGTATCCTGGAGGTTAATTCCTTGAGAACCATTTACACCGTAGTGGGAGGAATTAATACCTTAAAGAAAATATCTTTAATATGTGCCTAGCCTATACAAAATTTGATTTTTGTTTTCATAAATATACTCCATTACCCATTATTCGAGAAATATATACAACAATTTTGAGGTATTAACTTTCCTAGAATGGAATCTGTTATCAAGAAAGCATGTTATCGGGAAAGCAGGAAAACAAAAGTTGCGGCATTACTGGACACAAAAAGAGAAGAACAAGCAAGCATATCGAAAAATAAAAAGGACCATGAATCGTATATAGTGAGAATATGTTTCCCAGCATTACATATTCAACCATAAAGTTAAAGGCTCGTCCACTTTATGGGTATTCACTATGTAAAATAAGTTGTATTTTTTATATATTATATGTAAATTAGTGGGGAATTGTTGTATATTTACATATAATATAGTGTATTGCATTATAGTGCATTTTATTGCATCTCATATCATAGCATCATTTAGCTAGACATTTATTAAATTATATTATGTTATATTATATTATATATTATATGAAAGGAGGAAAGAAATAAAGAAATATGAGATGAAAATGCGTGTCTTTTCATTTGAAGACATCCACTGAGAAGGATTGGAATGAATAGTTGCAACCATTGGAATATTTATAACTTCCATTATTTGAGAAGGGATGCAACTTTTGATTGCACCCTTTGGAAGTGTATAAATACTTCTAAAAAGGATGTGATGATTGATGATGGAAAAGAGATGGAAAAAATGATGAAAAATGAGATGGAAAAACTATTCCATAAAATTCTACGAGTTTTATTCTTTCCAACTTTCTATTATATTTATTTTAACTACAACTTGTGATTTATGCTCCTGAAAAATGTTAAGGAGTGTACCCTTGGGATTTTGTGAAATAGGCTTTGTATCCTGGAGGTTAATTACTTGAGAACCATTTACACCGTAGTGGGAGGAATTAATACCTTAAAGAAAATATCTTTAAGATGTGCCTAGCCTACACAAAATTTGATTTTTGTTTTCATAAATATACTCCATTACCCATTATTCGGGAAATATATACAATAATTTTAAGGTATTAACTTTCCTAGAATGGAGTATGTTATAAAGAAAGCATGTTATCGGAAAGCATGAAAACAAAAGTTGCGGCATTACTGGACACAAAAAGAGAAGAACAAGCAAGCACATCGAAAAATAAAAAGGAACATGAATCATATATAGTGAGAATATGTTTTCCCAGCGTTACATATTCAACCATAAAGTTAAAAGCTCGTCCACTTTTTGGGTATTCACTATGTAAAACAAGTTGTATTTTTTATATATTATATGTAAATTAGTGGGAGATTATTGTATATTTACATATAATATAGTGTATTGCATTAGTGTGCATTTTATTGCATCTCATATCATAGCATCATTTAGCTAAATATTTATTACATTATATTATGTTATATTATATTATATATTATATGAAAGAAGGAAAGAAATAAAGAAATATGAGATGAAAATGTGTGTCTTTTCATTTGAAGACATCCACTGAGAAGGGTTGGAATGAATAGTTGCAACCATTGGAATATTTATAACTTCCATTATTTGAGAAGGGATGCAACTTTTGATTGCTACATTTGGAAGTCTATAAATACTTCTAAAAAGGATGTGATGATTTATGATGGAAAAGAGATGGAAAAAATGATGAAAAATGAGATAGAAAAACTATTCCATAAAATTCCCACGAGTTTTATTTCTTTCCAACTTTTCTACTATATTTATTTTAACTACAACTTGTGATTTATGCTCCTGAAAAATTCTAAAGAGTGTAACCTTGGGATTTTTGTGAAATAGGTTTTGTATCCTGGAGGTTAATTCCTTGAGAACCATTTACACCGTAGTGGGAGGAATTAATACCAACAACACCAACAACAAACTAAGACTTAATCCCACTCACGTGGGGGTCGGCTATCTGAGATCATATCGCGCCATCGTTTACGGTCATAAGCCATATTTTCATTTATTTCTAGGTATAACATGTCTTGTTTAATAGCTTCTTTCCAAGTCTTTTTAGGCCTACCTCTGTCTCTTTTGATTTGTGTGAGTGATTCCCTAACTTCTAAACGTCGCACAGGTGCATCTAAAGGTCTCCTATAAACATGTTCAAACCATCTTAATCGTGTTTCTCTAATTTTCTCATCTATTGGTGCTACTCTCACTTTGTTTCTAATGTGTTCATTTCTTATTCTCTCTAATCTAGTGTGTCCGCACATCCATCTTAACATTCTCATCTCTGCTACCCTCATTTTTTGTTCGTGTTCATATTTAGTCGCCCAACATTCTGCTCCATAAAGCATTGCGGGCCTTATGGCCGTTTTATAAAATTTTCCTTTCAATTTTAATGGTATTTTACGATCACAAAGGATAGAAGATGCACTCCTCCATTTATTCCAACCCGCCTGGATCCTATGTGTGACATCCTTATTGATTTCTCTGTTCTCTTCAATTAAAGATCCTAAGTATTTAAAACTCTTTGTTATACTCACTTCATGTCCATCAATTTTAACCTTCGTCTCATTGTTCATGTTGTTTTTACTAAAGTGGCATTCCATGTATTCTGTTTTAGCCCTACTTATAGTAAAACCTTTTGATTCGAGTGCTTCTCTCCAAACTTCCAATTTTGCATTTACTCATTCCCTTGTTTCATCAATTAAAACTATATCGTCCGCAAATAGCATACATTCAGGGATGGATTTTTGTAAGTGTTTAGTGATTTCATCAATTATTAGGATAAAAAGGTAAGGGCTTAGAGCGGATCCCTGATGCAAACCTATAGTGTTTGGGAATTCACTAGATATTCTTATTGGTGTCCTGATACATGTTGTTATATCATCATACATATCTTTTATGGCATCTATGTAAGCTATTTTTATTCCTCTTTTTTCCAATACGCGCCACATTATATCCTGGTTAACTCTATCGTATGCCTTTTCAAGGTCAATAAAAACCATATGTAAATCTTGTTTTTCTCGTTATATTGTTCACATAATCGTCTAATTAAGTGTGTAGCTTCAATTGTGGACCTTCCGCGGCATGAAGCCAAATTGATTATCTAATATACTAGTTTCATTTCTTATTCTTGCTTCTATAACTCTTTCCTATAGTTTCATTGTATGACTTATTAATTTAATCCCTCGTAATTTGCACAATTTTGTATATCCCCTTTGTTTTTATATATAGGTATCAATATACTTTTTCTCCATTCATTAGGCATTTTCTTAGTTTTTAGGATAACATTAAATAATTTAGTAAGCCATGCAATTGCAACTCCACCTAGACATTTCCATGCTTCAATTGGTATATCATCTAGGCAACCGCTTTGCGGTTTTCATTTTGTTTAGTGTTTTTTTCGTGTCACGCGAAGTTGAATCCTACGATAAAAGGTACACGGTTTCTATTTAGTTCATATTGGCCTAGTTCCCCTAATGTGACTTCATTCCTCTTCGATTCGTTAAAAAGATTATTGAAATACCTCTTCCATCGATCTCTTATGTCCTCGTCTTTCACTAAAATATTGTTTAGTGGGAGGAATTAATACCTTAAAGAAAATATTTTTAAGATATGCCTAGCCTACACAATATTTGATTTTCGTTTTCATAAACATACTTCATTACCCATATTATTCGAGAAATATATACAACAAATAAAACTCATAACTATAGAAAACTCTTAAAAAATAATAAAATAAACTACTAAAACTAATCTTAATAGATAACAAATTATTTTTATATATCATCTCCTTCATTCTCTCCAGGGTCGAGACGATTCACCCTCGAATCGGAAAGGAGATCATAACTAGAAGAATTGACAAACTATGGAGGGGCGCGAGGAGGATGAAACGAGAAGATAAGATAAATACAATCATTAGTTATGTACAAATTATCATACACGCTCCTTAGTGGTTTGTCAACTCTGCAAAAACCATCAAAACCACAAAGACCATATTGGTCGCATCCGTAAGTTGCAATTCCATTAACATGGTGTCAATTAAATTTGTTATTGAATGTGTGTTGGTTTTATAAGAAATGGCTGGAAAACATGAGAAAAAAAATTAAAGTCGAGGCTAAAATTAAATTCTATATCCACAAGACGAAATTGCCCCGTGTATAACTGCTTTAATGGTTAGGCAATTGTCTCCAAGATACAATGACTTTTGTTCTTAAGTTAGTAGCACGAAAAAACTTATGAACTCAACGAACTATAAGTGTTTAAGCACTTTCAAGCTTTGAAGGAAGAATAGAAATTCAATATGATGTTTTATGTTGGATTCAATGTATTTTTTTTACACACATGTAGAGGGGAATGAGTTTGAATATTGTGTTTTTCGGATACAACCTATGGAAATAGACATGACTTTTGACTCGAAAAGACATGTTCCATAGCCATAACACACCTTTTTGCACTAATCAGACGCATCAGTTTTGAACTACCGCGCACAAAGCGAGTGATCACACGTATTTTCTCCACTGACCGATCCGTGAGACCACACACAGTGTCGCGTGACCGTGTTAACTCAATGTCCAAACTGCACGAGTGCAGTTGAGCACCCGAATCAGTGGAGTACTTGTGCGCAATCAGCCGCACGATCGCACAGTGTTCCGATTGGTCGCACAATTATTTTTAGATAATTCAAATAAATTTTGTCCAAATAGATAAGGACCTTGCAACCGCAAGCGCAAACCCAAGACTAAGCCCACGACTCATGCCCAACCCCAAGCCCGGTGGGCGGGTAATGATGACACGCGCGTGTGTATTTGGACCAAACCCACTAGCATGTAGGTCCTCCCTCCTCTAAAAACTTATGGTATCTCTAGGGGCCCAAACTCAATACCTAAGCCCACAACCCATGCCCAACCCCAAGCCCGGTGGGTGGGTGTGACAACACGCACATGTGTATTTGGATCGAACCCAGTAGCATGTAGGTCCTCCCTCCCCTAAAAACTTATGATATCCCTAGGGCCCCAAACCTAATGCTCCAACTTGAGAAATATAAGGTGAACTCATTTTAGCTTACAAACCCATGTGAGATGGAGTTTCACTCCACTCCCATATTTTCAATTTTCATAACAGTTTTATGTTTTAAGTGACCAACTTGGTGCATTAATTTCTCATTCACCCGAAATTAGTTTTGAGAAATATACTCATCTACTCGTTTGGTAGATTATGATTATCTAATTTGTTTTTATTTTTCACAAATGAAAACCACTTAAATATTTGGTCAAATATGGGTCAAATTTCATATCTTCAAAATCGAATTTCCAATAATTCCCCACATGAATGAAATTAATGCATGCATGTAAACTCACTTGAAAGTCTTGGCGAACTATTATTGCATCAGGATACGTAGCTTGTGGCTTTGAACCTTCCTTAGTAAAACACTATTGGGTTTATTAGTTGCTTAGTGACGTGATGTTTAGAACTACTCGACCGTTTGTATAAACCAAAATAACAATATTTACACAATAACAATTCTAACACTTAGTGTTGTCACGTTGTTGTTAGTCCAAGTGGCTACGAAAATCTAGAGGGGGGAGGTGAATAGATTTTTCCAATTTTTTGATTTGTGCCCTCTTTTTTGAATATGAAGATGGTGAAGAAATAGAAGTGCAGAAAATAAATCAACACACAATGATTTATAGTGGTTCAACCCACCTAGGGCCTACACCCGGTATATCCGAATGGAATTCGAAAAAGAAAAAGTTTATTGATAACAAACAAATACAACCTTTACCTTGAAGAGTATCATACTCTTCTTACAACACCACCTATGAAGATTACCACAACCTTCTTACAACAATGAAGAGCACCAAACTCTTCAACACATAGAATCAACCAAGTGTGTTCTTACCACAAGAACACTTAACAAGTATATATTTTTTTGGAAGATTTTAACCAATCAAGATTACAACTCAAATGAAGTATACAACTTTGAAGTGCAAGTATAATCAAGAATGAAGCCTAATACTCAGGATGTGCAAGTGTAAAACATAAGCTAAATACAACAAGAATGTTGACAATGAAGAATAAGAGAATTTGCTGGTTTTCTTGTTGTTTTATATGATTGTGTTATGTATTTGATCCTTCAAGCCTTCAAGTATTTATAGGAGAGCTCCTTAATTTGAACACCAGCATAGGCTCCTCTTAGAAGAGTGAAATCTATAAAAGAAATGCCAAATAATCCAAGAAAATAGCTATTAGAAGCGAAGTCACAATTTCATGAAAAGTTGTCTGCTGCAACAGATAGTTTCTGCTAATAAAACCTCCAGTCGCCCTCTAACAAAAATAGACATTTGAAATATTTAAATAAGGATTGCCCTGGGGGTTGGACTAGTCCAATACATAGGGAGACCGATTGCCTAGGGGGTTGGAGTGGTCCCCCTAGGGTTGGACCAGTCCCCTTCAAAATAGGGACCAAGAAATGAGAAAGCCCAACTCCAGGTACCGGTCGACCAGGGGGTCAACCACACCAGTCGCCCTCCCCCTGTTTCTTCTATATTTTGGTTCTGTTTTAAAATACAACTTTTAGGTACGGGTCGCCCTATAGGGCAATCGGTCGACCTCAATACAGAGAAGTTGCCAGAATTTTGTCAAAAATAAAGTTCAAGAAGTACTAGAAAAAAATTAGTAAAAATCATTGAAATTGTTTTGAAGTATTTGGACAACATTTGGGGGATATTGTTTTTGTATAAAACTCAATTATATGAAATCATCAAAATCACGATAAAAATATTTATCTAACAAACTCCTCCTTTTTGATGATTACAAACCGAAACAATTTAAGAGAGCGAATTTTAAAATGAAATATGTTTTTCCTGTCAAAATCAACTATCCATTTTAAGCGACACTTTTCATGATGAAAAACATAAGGATAAGAGCAAAGATTTTTCAAAATAATTTTAAAAGCTCCCCTTATCAACATGCTAAATAAAAATAAGCATAGGAGTAATCAACTAAAAGCTAAAAACTCAGCCTTATCAAATATGACTTGAAGTTCAAGAGCTTAAAAGACCCCCTATCAAAGATAAGTCATTAGTCATAAGTAATAGTCCATTATGCAGTTAACAATCCAAAATCCATCCACAACTTATAGTTTTTTCTGTGAGCTTTTTCTACCTCAATTTATCTAAACAAAAGCTTATGAGCTCATTCCATTTTTCTCTCCCTTTGGAATCATCAAAAAGACTATTAGTATGATAAAAACATCATAAATAGACATCAAAGTGCGCATTGAATCAAATCAATATCATGTCATTGAATGAAAAGCTTAGAATTCCAAAATATAAGGGCAATCAATAGGAGAAAGTATATAGAAGCTCATCTGATGGATAAGACATGATCTTCATAAAGATATAAGTCAATGATAATCAATAGAGTCATGCAAAAGATGAAATTTTTATTGAGGCATTTTATGATAACACTTGGCATGCATAGGATAAAATCAACATTGTATATGACATTGATAAATTTAATCATGCCTAAAAAATCAATACCAATCCTAATTCTATAATCATATATCCTCATAATACACAATTCTCCATATATAAATACAAGAATTTCAAAAATTCATCAAGTTCCAACAAAGTTCTCAAGGGTTCAACCCAATTGAGATTAAAGAGGGAATTAAACTTACCAATGATTGTGAAAGATGAATAATATGGAAGAGATATACATTATAGAAGCCCAATATAGTAGAAATTGCAAGAGAAAAATATTTTGAGTGATAAGTGTGTGAATTGGGCGAAGGGGTGTGAAAATATGAAAATAGACGAAAAGACGGACATAATCAATATAAATCCTGATATTGCATAGGGCAACCGGTGCCTAGACCGGTCGATCGATCGACCCCTTGGTCGAATGGTACCTATTTTACAGTCCAGTTTTTGTCCGAATTTGAAGTTAAAAAAGCGATTTTTCACTCCTAAGTTTTAAAAATGCACAAAATGCAAACATAGACCCTATTCGATATGCATTATGCCTAAACGAGCTCGAATTGAAGTAAAAGACTCGGCGGCCAATGATTTTGTAAAAATATCCGTGAGTTGATTTTGAGAGAGAACAAAGCACATCCCGATTTTTCATTTAGAAACACAATCTCTTAGAAAATGGTGTCGAACCTCAATATGTTTAGTTCGGTTATGATGAACCGAATTTTGAGCATTGTTTATAGCGGACGTATTGTCACAAAAAATAAGGACATTTTCAAAAGAGCACTTATAATCCGCTAGAGTTTATTTCATCCAAAAAAGTTGAGTACAACAAAAGGCCGCGGAAATGTATTCAGTTTCGGCCGTTGATAAAGATACACAATTTTGTTTCTTTGAAAACCATGATACTAGGCAATCACCTAAAAGTTGACATGATCCAAAAGTACTTTTACGATCATCAATATTTTCCGCATAATCCAAATCACTATATCCTTTTAAAGAAAATTTTTCATTCTTTGGATAAAACAAACCATAAGAAATAGTGTCTTTCAAATATCGAAAAATTCTTTTAACGCCACTTAAATAAGATTCTTTGGGATAGCTTTGAAATCGAGCACATAAGCATACGACATGAAGAATATCGGGTCTACTTGCAGTTAAATAAAGTAAACTACCAATCATACCTCGATATTTTGATTCATCAACCAACTTACCTTTCTCATCTTTGTCAAGCTTGATACTTGTTTCCATAGGAATAGCATCGGTTATTCCCTCTTCAATTCCGAACTTCTTTAGAAAGTCTTTGGTGTATTTGGATTGAGATATATAAATACCTTCTTGGCATTGCTTTATTTGAAGCCCAAGGAAGAAATTAAATTTTCCCATCATACTCATTTCAAATTCACCTTGCATACGCTTAGAAAATTTCTTGCATAGAGACTCATTAGTAGCACCAAAAATTATATCATCAATATAAATTTGCACTAATAAGGAATCTTGCCCTTTTTCAAAAACAAAAAGAGTAGTATCAACTTTACCTCTTGAAAAACCATTTTGCAAAAGAAAAGAACTAAGTCTATCATACCAAGCTTGGGGTGCTTGTTTTAAATCATATAATGCCTTTTTAAGTTTATAAACATCATTTGAACTAGAAAAAATTTCAAACCCCGGAGGTTATTTTACATAGACTTCTTCTTGAATAAAACCATTTAGAAAAGCGGACTTAACATCCATTTGGTAAAGTTTGAAATTTTAAAGCAAGAGTAGGCAAGTAAAATACGAATAGCTTCTAAACGTGATATGGGTACAAATGTTTCATCATAATCAATACCTTATTCTTGACAATACCCTTGAGCTACTAACCTTGCTTTATTTCGAACAATGTTGCCTTGATCATCAAGTTTGTTTCGAAATACCCATTTTGTGCCAATAATTATTTGTGATGGAGGACAAGGTACTAATTCCCAAACATTATTCCTCTCAAATTGATTCAACTCCTCTTGCATCTCAAGAAACCAATCTTCATCTTCAATGGCTTCCTTTGCATTTTTAGGCTCTTTTTGGGATATACGAGCTTTTTCGGCAAATTTTCTTCTAGTCATTACTTTGTCTAGAGGATCCCCAATAATAAGATCTTTTGGATGATCTCCTTTGAATTTCAATGCCATGGAAAGTTCCGAATTGTCACTCTTATCCTCTTGTTGAACATTAGAAGTTGAAGGTTGATCATTTTGAGCATCATTTGGAATAATTGGTTCAACCTCATATTCTTCATCACTATTATCATTTGGGATTCTTTCAATTTCGAAGGCTTCATTGAATTTAACGTGAATAGACTCCTCGACCACCATGCTAGTTTTGTTATAAACCCGATATGTCTTGCTCTTAGTCGAATACCCCATAAATTTTCCTTCATCGGCCTTAGGATCAAGTTTGTCTAATTGATCCTTGGTGTTCAAAATAAAATATTTACAACCAAATATTTTGAAATAGCTAATATTTGGTGTTCTAGCTTTCCAAAGCTCATAAGATATCTTATTCAACTTGGGATGAATATATACCCGATTTATGACATAACAAGCGATGTTGACAGCTTCGGCCCAAAAATATTTTGGAAGTGAAACTTCGTTGAGCATAGACCGACACATTTCTTAAATAGTCCAATTTTTTCTCTCGGAAACACCATTTTGTTGAGGAGTTCTTGTAGCTGAAAAATTATGTGTATAACCCTTGGTTTCAAACAAAATTCTAAAATCACCATCAAATTCCCCTCCTCGGTCACTCCTTATAGATTTAACAATATCTACTTTTTCATTCTCCATAAGTCTACACAATTTAGCAAACTCATTAGCGGCATCACTTTAATTTGCAAGAAAATAGCCCAAGTATATCTAGAGAAGTCATCAACTATAACAAAGGTGTACTATTTTCCACTTAGACTTTCAGTGCCAATATCCCCATACAAATCAAGATAAAGTAGTTGTAGAAGCTTGGTTATGAAAATTTTAAATTTGGGCTTAAAACTACTTTTAACTAATTTGTTCTTTTGACAAGTGTCACATAAGCCAAGATTTTCTAAATTTAATTTGGGCAGTCCTTTGACATGTTGGTTTTTGTAAATCTTTTGTAAATTTTTGCATCCAACATGTCCAGATCGCCTATGCCATAAACTTGTTAAATCATTATTGGAGACAAGACAAGAAATATTTTGACTAACCAAATCACTTGTACAAATTTCATAAAGATTGCCTTTTCTACTAGCTTCACAAATAATTTTACCATTTTTAAGAATAAGGCAATTTTATTTATTGAAAACAACATCGTAATTTGAATCACAAAGTTGCCTTACACTTATCAAATTGAACTTGAGCCCTTCTATTAATAAAACATTACGAAGAGAGAAAGGAGAATTATCAATGTCTCCATTGCCAAGAATTTTGACTTTGCTATTCCCGAACATGACCATCCATTCTTCTTGGAGCTTGATGTTGGTAAAAAGTTCTTCTTTTCCGGTCATGTGGCACAAACACCCGCTGTCCATGAGCCATTTTGAATCTTCCGTGATTGTTGTTGCCCCTAGAACCTACAAATAGATTGTTTTTTAGGTACCGTAGAGTTTTGGGGTCCATGAGGGTTAGCATTAAGACCTTTGGGTCTCCAAAAATGTCTATTACTATTTCTAAGTTTACATGTAGTAGCAAAGTGTCCATTTTTACCACAATAATAACAAGTAATAATATTAGGACTACTAGCACGAATAAAAGTTGGAGCTTGGTCATTTTTCCTAAAATCGGTTTGAAAAGGTCTGTAACCAAGTCCTAGTTTAGATTGCTCACTTCTTTGTGCACCAAGGATTTTTGGGACCTTATCCTTACTCAAATTAAAACGTTGCAGATCCTTTTTCAAATTCTCAATCTCTTTAGTGAGCAATTATTTTTCGAAATCGAGACTTTGAACTTTAACAAGATAATAGAGTGTGCACGATCAAGAGATTCATAAAAAATAAATAACTTGTCTTTTTATAGTTTTAACTCTTTAAACTCCTTTTTCAAACTTTTGTACTTGCAAATAATATCTTTAAACTCATTTTGTAATTCATCATAATCACATTGAAATTTATCAATTAAAGAGGAAGAGGAAGAGTTAGAGTGTACCTCGTTATTATCATCATTTATGGCCGTAAGACCATGTTCGGTTTTCTCTTTGTCGTCGGATGTTGCAAGAAGTTCATCCCATGTTTTGACTTCCGCATTGAGAGCCTTTTTTTCGGAAAAGGTTTTTTCTTGTTTTGCTCCTCCTTAGCTAATTTTGGGCAATCGGCTATAAAGTGTCCGGATTTCCTACATTTAAAGCATGAGTTGTCTTTAGTTTTTCTTGCCTTGTTTTTACTGACAAATTTTACAAATTTTCAAACAAGGGCAGCCGTTATCTCATCATCCTCATCACTAGAATAATAGTAAATATTTGAAGTAAGACCCTTAGGAGTAGATTGCATACCTGATTGTGAGGTAGATTTCTTTCCTTGAGATAGACTTCATAGATGAGAAAATTTCCAATGAGTTCATCAAACTTGAGAGTCTCAAGGTTTTGTGCTTCCGTTATAGCAGTCACCATTATAGCAGCCACCTCTAGCTTTCATTTGTAGCCATGGATCTCCTCTTTAATCGCAAAGATTAAACGAGCTTGCCAAAAAGTTTGGCTCTGATACCACTTGTTATTCCAAGTGGTTACGAAAATCTAGACGGGGGTGATAGATTTTTCCGATTTTCCAATTTGTGCCCTCTTTTTTGAAAATGAAGATGGTGAAGAAATAGAGGTGCAGAAAATAAATCCACACACAATGATTTATGGTGGTACAACCCATCTAGGGCCTAATCCACTACCACCCGGTATGTCCGAATGGATTTCAAAAAAAAAAATATTAACTGATACCAAACATATACAACCTTTACCTTGAATAGTACCACACTCTTCTTACAATACCACCTATGAAGATTACCACAATCTTCTTACAACAATGAAGAGCACCAAACTCTTCAACACCTAGAATCAACCAAGTGTGTTCTTACTACAAGAACACTTAACAAGTATATCTTGTTTTTGATGATTTTAATACAACTCAAATGAAGTATACAACTTTAAAGTGCAAATGTAATCAATAAGGAAGCCTAATACTCAAGATGTGCAAGTGTAAAGCTTAGGCTAAACACAACAAGATTGTTGACAATGAAACTTGTTGTTTTATATGATTGTATTATGTATTTGATTCTTCAAGCCTTCAAGTATTTATAAGAGAGCTCCTTGATTTGAACACCAGCATAGGCTCCTCCTAGAATAGTGAAATCTGTAAAAGAAATGCCAAATAATCCAAGAAAATAGATATTAGAAGTAAAGCCACAATTTCATGAAAAGTTGTCTGCTGCAACGGATAGTTTCTGCTGATAAAACCTTAGGGCGACCGGTCGCCCTATAACAAAAAAATTATTTGAAATATTTAAACACGGGTTGCCCTGGGGATTGGACCAGTCCAATATATAGGGAGACTGGTCGCCTAGGGGGTTCGACCGGTCCCCCTAGGGTTAGACCGGTCCCCTTCAAAACAGGGATCAAGAAATTTGAAAGTCCAACTCCAGGCACCGGTCAACCAGGGGATCGACCACACCGGTCACCCTCCCCCTATTTCTTCTCTATTTTGGTTTTGTTTCATAATACAACTTTCAGGTATCGGTCGACCTCAACACAGAGAAGTTGTCCGAATTTTGTCAAAAATAAAGTTCAAGAAGTACTTCAAACAATTAGTAAAAATCATTGAAATTATTTTGAAGTATTTGGACAATATTTTGGGGACATTGTTTTGGTATAAAACTCAATTATATGAAATCATCAAAATTATGATGAAAATATTTATCTAACAGTTGTGTCAATTTCAACCATGGACCATATCTTAGATTCATGATTATTCTTTTGAAGTGACCATTACTTCTCAGTTATATAGATAATCTCTTATAAAAAGTATCCTACCATACTCCAATTTTTGGTATAAAAATTATTAAAAGTCTAAACTTAACCTCACCACATTTTGCATGTTTTGGCACTTGGACGTCCTGGGAATGAGCTGGATACATGTTACAAAGTTCAGCTGAACATTCATAACTTAGTTTTCCATTGAACCATAGACTTGTGATCTCCAATTCACAAGATTGGGTTACCACTATGCACATTCTTATTTTATGGATTGTAAACCCATTTCCCTTAACAACTTTTACATTTGATCTCGATTTATGCTTTTTATTAGCGGATCCATCGGGTTTTCCTTTGATTTAACCTAGTCAACGGAAATAACCTCATTGTAGATTAATTGTCTAATTGATGGTATTGTGTCTTCGACGAATATATACAGACTTACGATTATACAAACCACTTTGTGCCCTTTCAACAGCTGATTGATTATCACAATATATCAATATAACTGTCACATGTTTATTCCAACAAAGAATATCTTCTAAGAAATTTCTAAGCTATCCAACTTCTTATCTAGCTTTAACTAAAGCAATAAACTCGAACTCCATAGTGGATCGAACTATACATATTTGCTTAGAAAGTTTCTAAGACACTACTCTTCCATCTATTGTGAACACATAACCACTTGTGGACTTAGAGTCTTTTATGTTCAATATCCAATTGGCATTAAAGTATCATTCTAATACTGCTGGATATCCCGTATAAAGTATTCCATAGTTCATGGCACACTTTAAGTATCTAAACACCCTTACCAAGGCTTTCCAAAGATCCTTGTTAGGTTTCTTGTGAACTTACTTAGCCTACTCACTGAATATGCAATGTTTAAACGTGTACAATTGGTTAAGTACATCAGACTGCCAACTATCCTTGCATATTCCAGCTGATAATTTGGTTCTCCTTTATTCTTGGTTAAGTGTAGACTGAGATCTATCGGTGTCTCAGCTAGAGGGTTGTCGAAAGCATTAACTTTCTAAGTATACTTTTGATATAATGGGATTGTGACAAGATAGTTTCATCTGAATCTCTAGAGATTTTAATCGCTAATATAACATAAGATAATCCTATATCTTTTATTTCAAAGTTTTTCTTTAATATTTTCTTAGTATTCATGATTAAATCATGATTACTACCTATAATCAATATATTATCTACATAAATGCAAACAATGACATAATGATCATTTATACCTTTAGTGTAGACATACTTGTGACAATCATAGATTTTGAAACCATTTGACAACATAATTGTGTCAAATTTTTCATGCCATTGCTTAGGTGCTTGTTTTAGTCCATAAACTGACTTAACAAGTTTACAAACGTTTTTCTCTTGTTCGGGTGCAACAAGCCTCTCATGTTGTTCTATATAAATCTCATTTTCAAAATCACCATTCAAGAAAACAGTTTTTTCATCCATTTGATATATCTCAAGGTTATTCAAAGCTGCAATAGCAATGAGAACACTAATGACGTGATCCTCGTAACATGAGAATATGTATTAGAAAAGTCACATCTCTCTTTTTGTTTAAACCCTTTAGTTACCAATTAGGTTTTATACTTATCTATAAATCCATCTATTGTATATTTTCTTTTAAGGATCCACTTGCATCCTAAAGGTTTGCATCATAGTGGGAGATCAACCAACTCCCAAATATTATTATGCGTGATGGAATCTATTTCATTATTGGTAGCTTCATTCCAAAGAAGAGCTTCTGGACTAGACAAAATTTCTTGAATAGTTCTAAGTTTGTTTTCTAACATATACGTTAGAAAATCAGGACCAAAAGATTTGCTACTTTTGTACTTTTACTGCATCTTGGTTCCTCTTCATCACGTTGAGATAAACCTGCAGTTTAATAATTTTTTTGTCAAAACTTTCTTGCTTCATTTCTTTCTAAAGAAAGACATTTTTCAAAAAAATACAACATTTTTTGATTCTATGATCACACCATCATTTATATCAGAAATTGTTGACTTGTGCAACAGAAACCAATATGCACTACTATTGTTTGCATATCCAATGAAAATACAATCAATCATTTTAGGACTGATTTTAACTTATTTTGGCTTAGGCACTTCAACTTTAGCTAAACATCCCCACATTTTAAGATATTTATATGATGGTTTTCACATGTTTCATAACTCATATGGAATTTCATCTTTAAAGTTGTGTGATATCTTATTTAGAATGTAGTTTGCTAAGAATATTACTTTAGACCACAAGTTTTGAAGTAAACCCGAACTTAAAAACAATGCATTCATCATCCCTTTAAGAGTACGATTTTTGTGTTTATTAGCACCATTTGTTTAATTTTTTGACGGAATAAAATTTGTCATTGAAAATACACTATAATGAAGACTGGTATCGTCACAAATAACTTCAAAGGTTGTCACTCAAAATAAGTCAATTATGATGAAACATTCAAATTTATTTTATGACGGTAGATTTTGTCACCACATATTCATTTTCATAACAGACTATTTCATCATTATTTCGGTGCCATTGGTGACGTTGATAAGTTTTGTCATGTACTGCGATTGTTTTCATGATGAAAAATATAATCACGTTTTATATTCTTTTGGTGACAATATATATCTTGTCGTTGAATCTTATTAATTATTTGTGACACATAGTTTTATCATTATAAATACACATTAGGTGGACACCCAATATTTTGTAACATACAATCACTTCTTTCATCACAAATTGTGTAATATATGATGAAATTATTAATGCAATCGTGATACTAAAAGTCGTTATTAGAATTGATATTTGGCAACGTAATTATATTCGTCACTAAAATGAAATGTTATGATGACAAAACATACATTCGTCATAAAAAATGTACTTTTATGTGACAAAATAAAATTATAAATGACAAAAAATTTATTGTTAAAGTGATAATGTAGGCGTCACAATAAATGATATAAATCATGACAATGGTCATTAGCGTCACGAAAAGTTAATTTTATAGTGACACATCGAAAAATTTGTCACATACACCTTTTATGACGCGGCTATAGTGACGATCTTTATGACGCTCAGTTTTCGTCACCAAATATATTCAGTGACAAAAATTCAAGTTTATATGACGCTTTTTTTCGTCATGTTACCTCATATTTCTTGTAGTGTAAGCTAAGTATGGAGTCATTGCTGGATGAATTATTCCCATTTCCGAGCAGAATTCTTCAAAAGAAGCAACATACTTTCAACCTCATTCACTTCGAATCATCTCAACTTTCAAATTAAGCTGAATTTCAACCTCATTCTTATAAGTTTTGGAAGCTACTAAAGCTTCATCTTTGCTTTTAAAAAAAAACACATAACAAGATCTTGTGCAATTATCAATTAACATTATAAAGTACTTTTTTCCATCTCGAGTTTGCCAAGATTTAAATCACACACAGATGTGTGGATTAACTCAAGCGGTTTGGTACTTCTTATCACCGAGTGAAACAGTGATTTGACCAATTTTGCTTCAACACAAATTTCACACTTGCCTTGTGAATTTTCTTAATCGAAAGTTTTAAATTTAAATTTGCAAGTCCTTGCAAAGTGTTGAAGTTAACATATCCTAATCAATCATGCCATAAATTAGAAAATTCAAGCAAGTAAACAAAAGTAGATGCTTTATTCATCGCTCTTGGAGGATAATATTCATTACATTCATTTTGAAGAGTCCTTTCTCTAGGTACCCTTTAGCTAAAAACTTATCGTTCCTGGTCATCACAAACTTGTCAGACTCAAACACTAGTCTAAATTCGAATTTACTTAACAGGGGGTCGGAAATAAATTCTTTTAATGTGCGAGACATGAAACACATCCACAAATGTCAAATCATTACCGGAAGTCATTTTCAGCACCACTTTCTCAAGCCCTATATTATTAGATGTCGAAGAGTTCCCCATGAATAATTTCATTCCATTTATTGGAGTGTAGAAGGAAAACACCTCCTTATCGGAAAATATATGGCGAGTAGCTCCAATATATATCCACCGTTCCCTTGGATTATCCACCATATTGGTTTAAAAAATAACGGTGGTAAGATCGAGATCTTTTATCAAAACAAACTTGTAAACGGCCATATTAACTTGTTATTGGTTGCCATTTTTATTGCCTTTCTTTGGAAGTCGGCAATCTTTGACCATGTGATTTGGTTTGCCATAGTTGTAGCAATTTTATTTAAATTTCTTGGTCTTTTCCTACTTTTTCTCATTCCTAAGGTGTGCTTTTCTTGCTAGTGCTTGATTATGTAAGATTGGCCTTCACCACCATTTCATTCTTGTTTGACTATACTTCAAATTTTCGATTATCTTCCTCAATGTGAAGTCGCACTATCAAATCCTCAAGCCCCATTTCTTTGAGCTTGTACTTGAGGTAATTCTTGAAATCCTTTCACAAAGGCAGAAATTTCTCGATGATTGCAACAACTTGATTCAACATCATTCCTTCAGCCACTAAGTTATGAAGGATGATTTGAATTTCTTGCACTTAGTTCATCACTGTCTTGGAATCATTCATTTTAAAGTCCATGGATTTGCCAACAATAAATATCTTTGTGCCGACATCTTCCGTTTTATATTTTTTTCCCAAAGAGTCCCCCAATTCTTTGGACATCTTGACCGAACTGTACATGTTATAACAACATATCATCCAGTCCATTTAAGATATAGTTCCTGCAAAGAAAATCCCTATGGTGCCAAACATCCATAGCCGTCCTCCGTTGAGTGTCGGTCTCATCTTCTACAACGGTTAGCGTATTCGTCTTCAAGAATCGAGACAGACTTAAGGTAATGAGGTAGAAAAACATATTTTGTTGCCATCTTTTGAAGTCCATATCGAAAAACTTCGCCAATTTGCTGTGAGCAGGAGCAGTGACCATCATAGTGAACGATATGCTTGTCATTTCTTGAAAACACGAATTTTGTCTTGCGATTATTTTTGAAGGTGTGTTGGTTTTCTAATAAATGGCAAGAAAATAGGACATAAAAATTTTAGTCGAGGCAAAATTGGATTCTATATCAGCAAGATGAAATTGACGCATGTATAAGTGCTTTAATGGTTAGGCAATCGTCTCTAAGATACAATTATTTTCGCTCTTAAGTTAGTATCACAACAAAACTTAAGATCGCCGCGAACTGTAAGTGTTTAAGCACTTTCAAGCTTTGAAGGAAGAACATAAATTCAATATGTTGTTTTATGTTGTATTCAATGTAATATTTTTCAGACATGTAGAGAGGATATTTATAATGAGTTTGAGTGTTGTGGTTTTCGGACACACCTTATGGAACTAAGTATGACTTTTGGCTTGAAAAAATATGTTCCATTGCTGAAACACACCTTTCTGCACTAGTCAGATGCATCAATTTTGAACTGCGCGACCATGCGCAAAACGAGCGACCGCGCGCATTTTCTCCACTGATCGATCCTTGCGACTGCACCAACTCACTGTCCAAATCATGCAAGCACGCACATACTGCATAGTTGCACACCCGATTCAGTGGGGTATTCGTGCACGATACAGTCGCGTGATCATGCATTGTTCTGGTTGATCGACACAATTATTTAGAGAATTCAAATAAATTTTATCCAAAAAGATAAGGGCTTTGCAAGCCCAATCCTAGGGCCATGACCGAGTTCAAGCCGGGAAGGCCAATGGCAAGCACATGGGTATTTGGACCAAACCCACTAGCATGTAGGTCCTCCATCCTGTAAAAGCTTCTGGTACCCCTAGGGACCCAAACCCAATACTCCAACTTGATCTATATAATGTGAACTCTTTTTAGCTTACAAACCCATGTGGAATGAAGTTTCACTCCGCCCCCACATTTTCAGTTTCCATAATAGTTTTTTAAGTGGCCAACTTGGTGCATTAGATTCTCATTCACTGAGAAATATAAGATACTAATCTCATCTACTCACTTCGTTATGATCATCTAATTTATTTTCATTTTCCACAAATTGAAACCACTTAAATATGGGTCAAAATTCATACCTTCAAAATCAAATTTTCAACAAAATTTTCTAACACCTTGTGTGCTTCTTTACCATATCCCCAAGAACTTAATTTGGATGTTCCTTGGCATGTTGACTAGTGGAGAAATTGGTAAATAATTTGAAAAAATAAGAAATTGATGCCGACAAGATTAGGATCGGGCACAATATCATATTTTTCAACAAGCTCAATTTTGTATCGAAAATTGGTGGCCTGTCATAGCCACTATCATCCTCTCCAAATTTTGGCGGTTTTTCATAGTCAACCGTCCAAATTTTACCGTTGCATTCTTTATGCCCATCATAACCACTAATCTCCTCGTTAAAGTTTCTCTTTGCATCAAATTTGGTGGTCTATTATATCCATCATCTTTAATGTCACCAAAGAATAAATCATCAATGATTGTGGAATAGGTTTCCAACGATGTGAATTAGATGGGCACAACATCGTAGGCCATTACTCACAACCACCAAGAAATTATTTTTCAATAAGTCTCTTGATTTCTTGATATTGGATGTGTACGACATCAAATTATTTTGCCACCAAGTCGATCTGCTGATGAATCCAAATAATGATATTGCTTGTAGCTTCAAAACCTAAGTGGTGTCGAGATGGCATGTTAAAGATCATTGTCGGTCTTTGGATACCAACTAGGAATAAGCGGAACAAAGAATATCGTAAGAGAGACAATAAACAACCACTCCAATAATAATAACAAAGCAAGTATTTGTAGGATTTAATGCACTAGGACTCTTAACTATAGAAATATCTTAAAAGGTTTAAAATAAATCACTAAAACTAATTTTAACAGATAATAAGTTATCTTTAAATCTTATCTCCATTTGTCTGTCTATAGAATTAAATTTTTAGCTTGATCCCCCCTATTTCTCGCCAATTATCAAATGCTTTCCATTATCTCCTTCCAATTTTCTCTCTTTTTATTTAAAAGACTTTAGGTTTTTGTTCAATATTTTTAAATTTGCAGGAGAATTATAATTATTATTATTATCATTATGATCAAATTGTTTTACAAGTATGTGTAATGTTTTTCCCCTATGTTATCGTGTTGTATTCTAGACATTACTGAGGGAGAGTACTAGCCACCTAAGTGAGGTTTCATCCTAAAGCTAATTGACATATGACAATAGGACTATAAGAGGAGGAGTAATTCATTAGACTTATAACTTATAAGTTAGGCTCCCTACCTTCGCCAAGCCGCTCCTTACCCCTGATTTCTCTTTTGCACCGACAATTACCCTGCCCTCATCATCCCCGAACGAACATATTTTTTATTGTTTTGATAAAATTATTTTGAGATAAAGTATTTTAACTGTAGAATTAAAAAATGTGTAGATAATAAATATATTTGAATTTTAATTGGGAAGAAATGATGTCATATATCATTGGAGCATTTTTATATTATTGATGTCTTATTAATGTTGTAAATTATAGTTAGAGGGAGATATTTCCAACTGTATCATTGTCAATATTACTTTATTGTAGTTAGCAAGGGCATAGTACATCTTAAAAATTATTTAATATTGTAACAGATGATTGACACTTTAGGGGAATGAGAATACCATTTCCATATATACACAAATACATTATTGGTTTTCGAAAAAAATTCGAATCTAGAAATAAAATCAAACAAAGGTAAGCTAATATTCCAAGCAAAAGTTTCTATATAACTTCTGGTAATATCTAAATCTATGTTACATCAAATGCATCACATATTTGTTGTATGAATGAAAATCAAATACCTAATTTTGCCATATATATATATATATATATATATATATATATAGAGAGAGAGAGAGAGAGAGAGAGATTGGATCAAATGGGACATCCTCCCTTATTTGAGACGGTGAGGATTTATTATAGCCATTGGATTGATATTTTGTATGGCTCAGATTAATCTCTTTATTTTAGGCAAGTAGTTAATGCAGGATTTTTAGGGGGGTCAAATAGGTAATTTATATTATTTTCAGATTTTTAATTAGGGGCAAATCTGTCTTTTTATTTGAGTGTAGAAGGTAAGTTTTAATTTTTCTTTTTCGGTTCCCGAGTTTAAGGGGCTTTAAATCTTACCAAAGTAGCCGTGAGTCCAAGTTGCACACAAATATATGAGAAATCAACTATTATATTCAAACTCCTAAAAGTAAATAGAATAAATAATGAGTGAAAATAATAACAATTACTTTTTTAAAAGAGAAAAAAAGGGGGAAGAAAATGACTGTCATTATTTTCAAGCAATTGATTGAATGATGTTTGTCTTCGTCGCCGTTCTCTTCAACGTCGTGATGGTCTTCTTCATGGCGGGTCTCGGCAGTGGAGGATGGCGGTGGCTCCGGCGATTTTGGCGCAACGGACGGTGGTGGTCGTGCGTAAAGGTTGTAATACGCCATCGTACCATCTTCTCCTCCATCGTTCGACTTCGCGACGGTCCGATATTGCCTAGCTCGAATTTTATTTTTTTATTATTTTCTGGACCTGGGCAATTAAGGCGATGGCGATGGCGATGGTGTAACACCAGGCGGTGGGTTATCATGGCGGGCAATTAAGTTTCGCACATTTTGTTTAATTTCTTGGTATGTAATTTTAACCCAAATCTTGAAAATATTTTTAGAAGTAGTTTGTGTAGTTTATAGGGTTTTTATCTTTTGATTGTTGGGGATTTTCTGGAGATTTCGATTTCTAGTAATTTCATGGTTGGGTTTGTATTTTTGACTTTCGACTTCGACTTTTTTGAATATTATTCTACTGTATTCTTAGTTGAGTTTTAGTGGTTATTTAATACAATTTTGATGTTCTACTGCAGTACATTTTTGTGCATGTCTTCAATATAGTTTAACTTCAATTGTAGTTATATAATACAATTTCAATGTATTTGTCATCAAATGTTTGTGTAGTGTTAGAATAATTTTACTGTATTATGATGATATTTTCTTTGTCTTCTTAATTGAAGTTGCTAATTTGTGAAGATGACTAGAGGACAACAAAAAAGACAGCTTAATATTGGTGGTACGAGTAGTGGGGCGGGGGAAGCAAATGCTCAGCCTAAGAAAAGGAGAAAGGGCAGTTGTGTTGTCAAGATTTTGTGAATGTTGTATAATTAGTGCAGTTTTACTGTGTATATAGTATTAGAATGTTGTATAATAGTGCAGTTTTATTGCGTGTATACTATTACAATGATGTATAATTAGTGCAGTTTTACTGTGTAATTAGTATTAGAATGTTGTATAATTAGTGCAGTTTTACTGCATGCATAGTATTTCAAATAGTAATGTTTATTCACTTTAACATTACTATGTGATTAACAATGTTTTATCGTATAAATGTCGAAATTTCACTGCACTATATATTTATTTAACTGTGTATTGAAGTGCATTTATTTTATACAAAAAAATAAGAACGTGTTTGTTCGCCTTATTTTTAGCTTCACCGCAAGTGTACGGTGTAGTTTATAGAATAGGGTAAGCAAGGTCGTATCCACGGAGACTAATAAATTAATGCGCTAAGTATTGAACTAAGATAGCCTTATTTTTATTTAGACGATTAAAATTGA
Organism: Rehmannia glutinosa; assembly: GCA_016081115.2. Taxonomy (NCBI): domain Eukaryota; kingdom Viridiplantae; phylum Streptophyta; class Magnoliopsida; order Lamiales; family Orobanchaceae; genus Rehmannia; species Rehmannia glutinosa. The sequence continues at coordinate 47,489,463 of CM071936.1, read as the reverse complement.
ATGATTGTTGTGGAAGAAAAGACAAGAATAACCACAAAAGTACAAGATGAAAATAATAGTGGAATTATCAAGGGAAATGAAATGGATTCCCGGGTTATGGTTTCAATTAATATTCCTCTTGTTTTACGATTTAATCAAAGCCAAAGTTATTATCAATACACCTATAAGACGATCACATCGGTATTTTATCCTCCATCTCGAGATGTATATAAAGTGTAGATTGAAATATCTATGCTAGTATCTCTACTCAACATAAGATACACAACTCCCAAATGCACAAAAGATCAAATATCCTCACAAATATTCACAAACCTCTCGATTATGCAAATATTCATGTCAAGTACTAAAGATCTAATATTGAAACTCATCTCTCGAATTATGAATCAATATATCAAACATGTTAAATCATTGGCCAAATGATAAAACAAGAATAAGAACAAAGTACTCAAATAGGCTTCAAGACAATAACTTCAATTAAGATTAAAACAATCAACAAGAGTTCAATTAATCTACTTCCAAAACCCGGAAATCACAAGAAATTTAGCTACCCATTATAAATAAACAACTCATAGACAAATTGTTCATCTTCATAAGAAACTAAAATGAAAGATTAAAGCACAAAGAATGAGAAAACTTAGGGAAATGGATAATCTCTCGATTAATCTTCAATCCTCAAGCTCCGATTCGACCCGATTCTTCCCTTGATTCTTCCTTGATGAAATTGATGTGTTTCTTGTGTTCTTGGGTGTATTTGAAACCTTTTCTCCATACCCTAGATCAAGCCTCCCATGTATGTATTTATAGCCCCTCAAAAGTTCAAGAAATAGGTGGAAGAACTTAGGAATTTCCGTCCGGGGGCGCTGCGGCCGGGGACGGGCGATTTGTCGCCCAACACGTGAATTTTGGAGTGTTTTACCCTGTCTCCAAGCGCTGTATGTTGCCTGAGTTTTTCACCCACCAAATGTTGGAATTTGCTTTTGAGCCCTTCTTCAAAGTTGTAGCCCTATCTCTTAGCTTTCCATAGCCACTTGAATCATCTCAATATCAATTTTGTAGAGAGAGTTATGGCCAAAATACGAAACGCAAAGTGATGGAAATTTTGACGCGTTTGGACGTTTCTTCAAATCAATCTCTCTTTGTTTGCTCGTTTGTACTTATTTTGATACACGATTCATTACTATGACTATAAACTCAATATAATTGGCTCTCAACATGGCTTGGCTACTCAAATGACTCAAAATACTCAAAAACAACACAAAACTCAAGTCTTGGAAGCCCAAATCAATGGTATAAAACCAAGTGAACAGTGTTTAATCCTTCCAAATAATTTAGGATGATATACAGTATACATACTAAGTCAATAAGAACGTGTTTAATCCTTCCAAATAATACTGTTTATTCACTTTAATATTACTTTGCGGTTAGGGCATGTTCACTGTATAAAAATTGAAATTTCACTGTAATATATATTTATTTCACTGTGTATTGAATTGCATCCTACAATTTAGGAAATGTTGACTACATGGGTTCGAAATTTTCGGTATTATCTGCCATTTTTGGGCTCTATTGGGTTTGATTTGGTAAGATTTTGTTGCCATTATTTTGTGTTTATCACTTCCTATAATTTAGGAACGTTTGACTTGGTGGTTGGTTATTTTCTTAATTTGTCTATTTGCCCTTACTACTTATAATTAATAATTATTAATATAAATATTAGCCATTCAAACGGACCCTTAATTGCAATATTTCAATGGCTTGGATAAATCCCATTTATCTCATATAAGATTTGAGTGTCCCATTTGAACCTTCCCTATATATATATATATATATATATATATATATATGATTTGATCTCAGTGAGTCCATATAATTTAAATAATTACGTGAGACCAAATCGAGCGTTGACCTCTTCTTTTTAACGATCGATTTAATTGATTTTTATTTTAGTTTATATTTAATTAATAGTTGTTAAGGATAAGTAGGTAATTTTGTTTGAATATCAGTAAAACATGAAAGTTATTTTTGGTAGTGCCCGTTCACATTCCGGATTTTTTTGGATTTGTTTGAAACCGTATCTCTGACCTTATCCGCTGTGAGAAATATGTTGCTTATTGAAGATAAATATGTTGCTTTTTTGGATATATTTGAAACCGTATCTACAAAAATTCTCTCTTTTTTTTATGAATCAAACTTGAAATTAATATTGACGAGGATTCGAAATATGTGGCTTATTGAGGACAAATATGTTGCCTATTTAGGCAGACAATTTTGCAACCACAAACTATTCCCTTCGATTTGTCTTTTTTATATGTAATTCTGTTGCTTATTTATGTCAACTATGTTGCTTATCAAGGACAAATATGTTGCTTATTTAGGGAGACAATGTTGCTAAGTAAGTATGTTGCTTTTTTATGTAGAATGTGTTGCTTATTAAAGACAATTATTTTGCTTATTTAAGTAGGCAATGTTGCTAAGATGGGTGCAAATATGTTGATTTGAATAGGTCATATGTCTTGTATATATGTATTTTTGTTGCTTTTGTATGTCAACTATGTTGCTTATTGATGACAAATATGTTGCTTAGACATTGTATATTTGTTGCTTATTGAGATTACATAATTTTGCTATGATTTTAGATGGTAAGATAACATCTATGTTGTTGTGTGTAACTTCCCTAATTTCATGGGATATGATTGATTGGTTTGAACTAATATATCCCCTTTATCAATTTAATTAGGTATTTTTATATATTTTAAGCATATTTATTATTAGTCATTGAAATTTGTTGATCTGTAGTCCAGATTTGATCTTACGTACTTACCTAAGACATTGGTCTCATATAACCCTTCCCCTATATATGAATGAAAATCAACTACCTCATTTTGCGAAAAAAAAAATTAAAAGGTAAATACTACACAATTGCCAAGTGCAATATTTATAAGACTATATATATATAAGACTATAACTTCTATTTCCTGTTTACTAGATTCATTAATTTGTTGTTAAATTTGGTATTTGCACAAATTGAAGAAGGGGGAAATAAAAAAGTAAAGAGCCTATTAGACTACTTTATATTTGTTTGATCCGTATAATTTCTATTTGTGAATTAATTACGATTCATTAACGGGTAAGTAGATGCTTGGTATTAGCTACCTAACTGGGTTCTATACCGTTAGATCAACACATACACGCACATCCACATGAGCGTGTGTTAATCCAATGGTATAGAACTCAGTTGGGTAGCTACCCAAGTGGGTTCTATACCGTTAGATCAATACATACATACACACATCCACATGGGTGTGTGTTAATCCAATGGTATCAATTAATAATTTCCTAACTCAATTATGATTGCGACCATTAGTTTCAGTAAAAGGAGGTAAAAAAGTTAATTTAAATTGAAATTATTAGTCAACTAATGAAAGCCAAGAGGCCACGACGGTGTCTTGATTATGTTGGTTGGACATCCCACTCTAATTATTTACTGCAGTAACATAGTAATTAATTACATGCTTTTAGAAAAGTTATTCAATTATTAAATTAGTTGCAGTAAAAATACCATAATTTGTTGTACTTTCATCATTGACAATTAAAAAAAATAAAGTATGATAAAACTTTTTACTTGGCGATTGAGTGGTAAGAGCCTAAGAGGGTAGACTAACAAATAAATTTTTTCATTAAAAATTTGATTTGGAAAAGCTATTGGTAATAGACTACTGTAATGGTTGTATGTTCAATGGGGATTAAAGTGCTAAAATTGTGAAATCTGGGAAGAGAGTGGAGAGAGGGAAGAGAGATATGAGAATTTTTTTTTTCCAACAATAATTTACCTAAAGCTGTCAATGGGCCTTTCAAAAAAAAAAGAAGCTGTAAATGGGCAGGGCCAAGCTAGCCTAACTCTAGTCCAACAGGTCAAGTGAAAAAAATCAGGCTAGTGGGCCGATCCAAAATTTTATCAGGTTGTATTTCTTGTGTCTGAGCCCAACCCATCACGTATATTTTTAATTGGGTCGTTCGTGCTTGTCGAGCTTGAGAACGTTTAGGCCGGGTCAAATAAAGCAAACTAATACCCAAATCAAGGAAAATAGCTTTTTTTTCCCCTTTTTTGACAAGAGGAGAATAGTTATTAGATTACTCCAAACACAGTTGGAGCCAAAATTTCTTGAAGGAAAATATGAAAAACCTTAATAGAAAACTTCTAGAGAATAATTACCAATTTTATTGTAGAAAATTGATTACAAATGATGAATTTGGACTAATTTTATACTAATCACCACATTAAATGCATATTATAATTCTCATGTAGTCAAAACTAGTTTCAAGATTGACCAGACTTTTAACTACCCCAAGAATATTGACTAAACTAATCATTTTCGAATGCGTAATTAACTTATTTGACTTAGACCCCTCTGTTTTCAAAATATTGCATCACCAAAATAGGGTCAATTCCTTTTCGAGCTACTAAAAATGAAGCCCAACATGGTCCTATATGCGGGCTTACTGGCTCTAATTATAGGGAAAATGACATGAATACCCACCTTTCCAGCCCAAATCCTTGAAATATACCATTTTTCGCTGATTTTTGACAAAAATACAATATTCCGCTGATTTTTGACAAAAATACCATTTTCCGCTGATTTTTTGCGTTGGTTTCTTTGTTGTTTCAACATGTTTGCTTTTTCTTTGTTGTTTCATTTATGTTTCTTAAATGTTTCACTTAACCAACTTTTCATTGAATTCCACAGTTGAATGGAGAAAATCTCAGCTGTGGTATACCACAATGGACAATGGGAAGAAAATAGAGAGTATACCAACTTTGAGATAACAAGAATACTGATTCCAATGGACTGCATATTCAACACCTAAAAGAAATCTTGGAATAACAAATTCAATTCAGAAAATTTGAGCTTACTTGTCCATCATCGGCTACGAGAAATGGACACGACTCCACTGTCAAACCAAAAAATACTTTGTATTGACTTTCAACATCGTAGAATAATTGAATGCATCAACTGTAGCGGGGAAAGACCTACTAGTAATAATTTTGCTAGAGTACGTGAGATCTTTAGTTCAAGATTAGGCATGCAGACATCGAAAAGAAGCAAGATCAATATTTACAAGGATGACAAAAAAAAAAGCTGAAGAGTATATGGGGAAAAACTATACTATTTCTCTTAATTTAAAAGCAATTTACTACAAACTTTTATCACATGATCCCCGGTTTCACAATTGTTTCTTACATGTTTTATTTATGTTTCAGGTGAAGAGATCAAATGATTTTATCTTTAAAATCATAGAGGGTGACAAAACAATTGTTCTGGACCTTGAAAAAAGGACTTGCACATGCAACAAGTTTCAAATGGATGAAATTCATTCCTCACATGCTATACCAAACTTAAATATATTGTTCAACTGATTACACCATCATTAAGATTTACATAACAACAATTCTCTAAAATCATTAAGAAGTGGAGACATAAACTCAATTTCGTTGTCATCATCATCACCAATTTGCAGCTTCAACTTAGCATGATTGTGAAGCAGATGACTGAGCCTTGCTTGTTCATTCTCTATCTCGAACGCTTCAACGTCCATAGCCTTCCCAACAATAAAGTGCTCGGCATAACAAGCAATAAAAAATCCCACATTCACTACAAAAGAAATAAAAAAATACACAGTCAGATAGATAACACAACAAATCAAAAACAATAAAAAAGAACAAATAAATGGAAAATATATAAAAGAACAAAAGAAACATAAAAGAAACAACTTCAAAACAACATCGAAACAAACGAAAAACTTCAAATCATAAAATAATAAAAGAACACAGAAAAATCATGCATCAACAGCACAAAATCAACAAATCATTCAAATTTGCATTCAACACAAAAAAAAAAGCCAGGAATCTAATTAACCTGATTCTGGGATTGAATTAGAAAAGCTCATAGTTTCCTTGACGATGGGTCCCTAGGCTTACTCTCAGCACCCAAAGCCAAAGACTTAATAATGGGCAAAAATATCTAACACAGCCTCTGGTTTTTCTGGTGATTTGAAGCACACTTTCTTGGATACAGAAATGGCGTCCTTTGAGGACAACCCACATGAATTCACGAGGTAAGAAATAGTGAAAGATTTGTCTGAGACATTTTTACAAACACTTGGAGATGATTTTGCGGGATGAAAAATGCTTTACCAAGACTGCATTTTGTGGAGCCAAAAATTGTTGTTTAACAAAAATACTATATTTCTAAGGAACCCTCAATCTTCTTCTCCTACAAAAAATTGAAAACATAGATTCAAATTAAACTTTACTCTGGCAAAATTTTGAAACCTCGATGAATGTAGTAATTTGAGTAGCTGATTGGGGTTTCAAGATTTATGAACGCCGCACCGCTGTGAAAGGTGAAGAGGTAAGAGCAGGTAGGTATTTTGTCAGAGATGGACCGGTTTTGGGCATATTTGTGATGGGTTGATATTTTTGTCTTTTTTTAAAAAATCAGGGTATTTTGTGTAATTTTCTCCTAATTATATGCCTTATTTGTTTTTCTTAACTCTAGCCCATTCAAAATGGAACATTCAAATTCACACAAATGGATTAGTGAAAACTCAAAACATTTATTTATCTACTTACGAATCATACCGTCTTTTAATATTTTTATTTCATTTCTATTGTCGGGCGTACAATTTCTGATTACCAATCGTGTTGGAAAAGCTTGGTGATTACTCCTACAAAGACCCCTGTCGAAAGACGCAAGAGATGGTTACCACCCAAAGCAGGTGAACTCAGAGATGAATGTGGACGCTTCGGTCCATTCGGACAGAAATCAGGTGGGTGTTGGATGTATTGTTCAAGATTTCACGGGGTGTGTCATTGCATGTACTACAAATATCTTGCGCGGGTGTTACGAGCCTTTGACGGCAGAATCTCTAGCAATTCGGAAAGGTTTGGATTTCGTTGATCAACTTGGTTTGCAAATTAAGGTGATTGAAACATACTCAAGCACCATTGCAGAGTTCTGTTCTAAGGGGGTTGGCTTGTTTGGACATGAGATTGGTATAGTGTTACAAGAAATTAAAAACAGAATAGGGTCCAATATGGCTTGCTCTTTTATTCCTAGAGAATGTAATAGGGCTGCTCATTTTCTTGCCAATTCTGTTTTCCATCGAGATCCTTTCATCTTGGGAAATGATGCTCTTCCTGTATGGTCAAGACCGGCGATTTTAGCCGATTCTATATAATGAAGGTGTGGTTTCAAAAAAAAAAAAAAATACCATGCCCAATGCCCATCTATTTAAGTTCGCCCTTTTAGTTTTTAGGATATATAAAAATCAAAGAATGAATAACAAATATAAAAATTCATTAAATTTGACCAATTTACATAATCCAATGGGATAATCACAAAAATACTCCCGATGTTTGAACTATAACAAAACATTCAGAGGCTCTTTAAAAATTACAAAATTCTCTTTAGGTTCGAACATCGCCTTTATATTTGTAAAAATATTACATTTACATATTTACAACTGAAACAAAATCAAACCTCACAGATTTTTTTTTTTTTTAATTTGAAACTTATCTAGGTTTTTTTTTTATAATTACCCCAAAACCTCAGGGTTGTTTTTGTAATTACCTCTAATACAATTATGAATACACCACTATAGTATTCCTAAGATGAACTTAACATAGTAAATGATTTTCAGAATAATCAAACCCCAAAGTAGGACCCAAAATTTGCATTTCAAAAGTAGCAATGAGCCTTTAATTCACCACATCCATGTGATAGTGATTATTAGTATAGATATAACTAACTAAAAAAGTGACCGTTAACACGCAATTTTCCAATCTCCATAAAATAAACAACGATGGTTCAATTCAAAAAGAGTGTTGTTTACTCACTCTTAACAAATATCATAATCCAACAAAAACTGCATTAGCGGTTAACAGCTGAAGAGGGACTGTGTTGTCATATTTTGAATTCTCACAAAATCGACATCTCTTCTCTGTCCCTCCTCCTGTCCCACCCACTGTCTTCTCGCACAAATAACCCTTTATCTTTTTTTTTTTGTTTGTTCTGCATTTTATCTGTGATTTAATCTCTGCTTTGCTGAGAAAGATTGAAGAATTGAAGAATTATGGCTAGCTATTTTGGGGTGTTGGTGTCGGATCCATGGCTACAGAATCAGTTCACTCAAGTGGAGCTCCGAAGTTTGAAATCATCTGTAATTTCTTTTTTCTTTTTATTTTTTTGGTTTTTCTCTGTTTGTTTTGATGTTTGGATTTGTGGATTTTTGACGAGTTGCGGTAAAATGCTGTTGTTGCAGTTCACGGCGATGAGGCGGGAGAATAACGGCGTTCTGAAAATGGCGGAGTTGCCGGAGAAAATGTCGACGTTGAAACATATCGGAGAGACTCTAACAGAGCAAGAGAGAGATGCGTTTCTTCGAGATGCCTATCATAATTTCGACGGTGATGTCGATTTCGAACTCTTTTTGAGGGTAAAGAAATTTTAACTTTGTGTATATGTGTCATTTATATTTTGATTGATAAGTTTCATGCATGTTTGCGCAAGAAATTTCAAGAAAGTTTGATTGATAAAATATGGCTGAATCTCACTTCTCCCCTGTCTTTTCCTATTATTATAAATTGAAACAAATGTAACAAAATTGAGGGATCAAATGTAACAAATTTGAAGAAAGTGTAAGTTTCTTTTCAGTACTTTTTACTGTTTTTTGTCTCCTTTTCTTAAAACCCTGACATTAATGGAAAAGCTAGCTCCAAAATCTCTTGATTCAATCACTCTCTTGCCAGTTTTGGATCATCACATCCACGAATCGTCTCTGTAGGTGATTTTTCCTCTAATCAGCAACTTCAGGTTTTGATGGGGTTTATGTAAAGGAATCTTCAATTATTCTTGTGTTGATTTTCTCATTTTGATCCCACAAAATTCAATTATTTGAGAGTTTTTTTGACATAAGGTTGTATTTAGCTTGGATTATAAGACATCGTATAATGACAATCAACTGGCTATTCGCTTTCTGATCTTCTTCGCACATGACTAATACTACACACCACATAAATGGAATTTTCGAGCTAATATACACCATATATTCATGATTTGAATATTTAGCATCTTCTTCTTTTCCGATTGTTGCGTGACAGGTTTATTTGAAACTTCAAGCGCTTGCAACGGAGAGAAGGGGAAGTGGTGCCAAAAATTCATCGGCATTTTTGAAGTCTCCAACTTCCGCACTGCTTCATACAATAAGCGAGTCTGAAAAGGCATCATATGTTTCACACATTAATAACTATCTCGGCGAAGATGAGTTCTTGAAAAAATACATTCCAATCGATCCTGTAACTAATGATCTCTTTGAGATTGCTAAGGATGGAGTTCTCATCTGGTGATCATATCTTTTTGCATGTTGTGTATATTTTCTTAAACATTAATATTGCTTGAAGTACTTAAGAAATATGTTTATTGGATACAGTAAGCTTATCAATGTTGCTGTACCTGGAACAATTGACGAACGAGCCATAAATACAAAGAAGATGCTAAATCCGTGGGAGAGGAACGAGAATCATACCCTGTGCCTTAACTCTGCCAAGGCAATTGGATGTACTGTTGTAAATATAGGGACTCAAGACTTTATTGAAGGAAGGGTATGTTGCCAATCCTTTTGATAAGCAAATCTATTATGCTTGTTCGGGCTTTATGGAACTCGACTGAATTTACTGCTCTATGCTTGCTCATTGAAAAGCTAGCATTTACTTTCAACGCTCCTATATTTCTCCCTTTGCTATGTTACCCTTTCATAGCACTTCGATTGTTATTCTCCTTAGTCTCCATTGGAGTCGTGAATTCTCGCAATGTCGGCCCCAAACTCAATATCACGTTTAACTTTGGTATTTCAATGAAATTGTTATGTATGTAAAATGACTTGGCCCATTCTATTCCTCTTGTACCTTCCTGGATTACGGATTTTTTTTTCTTTCTTTCCCTAAAGGTAATTCTACAGTACTATTTGTTGATTGGTGAATTAGTTTATTTATTTACTTTTTATTGTTTTTTTGAGTGTGTTGATTTGGTTTCTCAAGTTCCATAAGAGGTAATGTGTTCTTTCGTTAATGTATGGTCATCGTTGTTATTAACTGCGTATTTAGTTGTGGACACAGGCTGACATTTCTTGTGTCTGATTTTCAGAGACACCTTGTTCTTGGGGTGATATCTCAAATTATCAAGGTGAGGAATTGTATATACGTTTTCTATTATCAATGTTTTGGAAATATCAACAATGTAAATTTTCCAGTAACAGGAAGTTACATGGTATTTCATCTAAAGACAAAAACAGTCTCTGTAATCCTTCCAATTTATGCCATATGCTAGAACTTGACATTCTAGTTCGTATGCTGTTTCAGATACAACTGTTGGCAGATCTCAACTTAAAGAAAACACCACAATTGGTAGAGTTGGTTGATGATAGTAACGTGAGTACTAAAATTCAGTTTTTCTAAATTTGAAAAATGTGCGGTCTTGTTTTATGTGATTATCTTACTATATATTCTGTTACTTGAAATGTCAGGATATGGAGGAGCTTATGAGTCTACCACCAGAGAAGATTCTACTGCGGTGGATGAATTTTCAGTTGAAGAAGGCGGGATACATGAAAACAGTTACAAACTTCTCATCTGATGTAAAGGTAAATGGATTTGACTTAATATTCAGATGCAATTTTTCCGTGTTACTGCAATAATGTGCTCATTAATGTTTGATTCTTTTTACACAATCAGAAAGCCAGAAAACTTGCATCTTAGCAGCTGCTCAGAAGGGTTTCATTTGTTTAAATTTCTAGTCCTCTCAGTGCTACTCATTTTCCTCTATAGTCTATTATTTTTTCATGTCTTTATTTAAATTAGGGACATACTAAAGTCATTCTTTAAGCAATGTTAACTTTACTTACATTTTGTTCTGATTGAAATGAAAAATGTTGCGACTCAAGACAAAGCATTCAGGAAAATATTTGGTAGGAATATAATTGAAGATATGCAACTATTCTGTGTTACACTTTCCATGTTTACAAGTTCCAAATCTATAAAGACACAGAAAGAGTTGACTGCATATTCAAATGTTCATCGTCAATTTATATATCTAAACTTGAGTAACTTCCTATATTTTTATTTTCTGTTACTGATATTGAGTGGTCGAAAATTGGTCGTGCAGGATGCAGAGGCTTATGCTCATCTCTTGAATGTTCTGGCCCCAGAACACAGTAACCCATCTACACTGAAAGTAAAAAATCCTCTGGAAAGAGCAAAATTGGTTCTTGAGCATGCTGACCGGATGGGTTGCAAGAGATACTTAACACCAAAAGATATCGTCGAAGGTTCTCCAAACCTTAATCTTGCATTTGTAGCACATATCTTCCAGCACAGGTGAGGATAGCTCCAGTGAATTTTTCAAATTACACGATCCTTATTGCTGTCAACTATTAAACTATTAAGACAATGTGAATTTTGTCAATGACAAAATAAATTGAATTAAAAAAGATAATAGATCTAAGAAATTCTCTCTAAATTATATGCCTTTTGGTTACTATTGCCATTTGTCGAACTTACATATAATCAAACTTGGCCCATATTGCTACAGCTGCAAATACAGAGAAAACTTGAGTTTCGAATAGGTTTCTTTGTTGTCACTTCGTACCTAATCACAATATCTGAATTCCAATGATATAAGCTTAATGCACAAGAATAATCCTGCATAATTCTTATATAAGCAAATGTCTCGTATAACAATGTGATCACACTCTGCCAAATAAACACAAATCTCAAACGAAAAAGCATAAGAAACGCAGGTTGGGATCGGAAATGCATATAATATTTACCAAAAAAAAAAAAAACACTGAGGTTCGGGGTGATTACAAAAAACCCAAAGAAGTTTCAAAATTGTAGAAATGCCCTGTAGGTTTGATTCCGTCTTACACTTTTACCCCATCCGTTATTTGAACTGGTGGAATTTGCTGATGTCAAATATTAAAAATAACCCAAATTTTTCATCTTACATTTTACAATTACATCCCTCAGCTTTTCTAAAAATTAGTCAGATCAAAAATTGGTTAATATAATAATTTGACTAATTCTTTCGATCTTCATGAGTTCAACAAGCTGCACAAGTGATCCTATAGGATACCTAGGAAGTGCTTAATTTGTTACACTTTTTTATCAGCTTAATTGCTTTGTCTCCTTTGTAATGTTTGTCTTGTCTCTGAGAATCTTAGGGTATGTTTATTTGGTGATTAGGGGTGATTGGGGGAAAATGTGTTTGATGTGGTGTATTGGGACATGTTTGTATTAGTCGAGAAATGTACCGGAAGCGAAATGTACATTTGGTTGGTGATGGGGAAATGGGTGATTGGGAGATGCTAAACAAATATACCCTTAGTCTTCTCTTTTATCTTGTTACATTAATGTTCCACAATTGCTGTTTACTGTTATAGCTAATCCAAAGCTTTCATATGTAGGAATGGGCTCTCAACCCAAACAAAACAGATATCTTTTCTTGAAATGCTACCTGATGACACACAGATCTCCAGAGAAGAGAGAGCATTTCGCTTTTGGCTAAACAGTATGGGGAATTCCTCATATATCGACAATGTCTTTGAAGATCTTAGAAATGGGTAAGTTTACTTTTGCTATTGGGATATAACTAGTATGCCTTCTTTTAAGTTCATGCTTCATGGTAACCAAATGGTAAAATAAAGGGATAACTTGATTCGGCTTTGACTTTACCTTAAGAAAATTATGCAGTATTGTGAAGGAAATTCTTGTGTATGTTCGTTCCTGCAGATACAAGAGTCGAGAATCTAAACTCTGAATGTTAAATTGGCAAAATTGTAATTTTAGTCATGGTAAAACTGATCCCGAAAACCTAATATTTTACAAAAAAGACCTACATTTAAAAGAAACTCACGAATTGAGCCCATTTTCGCCGGAAACTAAAGAAAGCCGGAATTCAATTTCGAAATGATGAGTCCATTCGTTATATTGTTTTTTTTAATTATTATTGATTGTAAGGTGTTCTTGCAAAACATAATATTTACGGGATCAGTTTTGCCATCCGCTACAGTTACAAGACCAATTTTGCACGTTAAAACGATATTTGCTGTTATAGTTCTTAATACACTTCTGGTTCCTTGCAGATGGATTCTGCTAGAGACACTTGACAAGGTATCCCCAGGAATTGTTAATTGGAAAATAGCTTCAAAGCCACCAATTAAAATGCCATTCAGAAAAGTGGAAAACTGCAACCAAGTTGTCAAAATTGGGAAACAATTGAAGTTTTCCCTAGTCAACATTGCAGGAAATGACATTGTTCAAGGAAATAAGAAACTAATATTGGGTATGATTTCATGACATCTTTTTTGTTTGAAATACACAGAGATAAAAAATCTCAGTAGTGCTATTATGGTAATGTAAAAGATTTCATGTGATCTAAAAGATCTACATTTTGATTTTCAGCCTACTTATGGCAGTTGATGAGATGTAACATGCTTCAGCTCTTGAAGAACTTAAGATTCCATTCCCATGGAAAGGAAATTATTGATGCCGACATTTTAGAGTGGGCTAATAGCAAGGTGAGAAAATCGGGGAGCCAGAGCCGTATGGACAGTTTCAAGGTATTATTCACAAACCGTTTTACTCCCACAGCAGCAATTTTTCTATAGCCATGGTTCTAATAACTGAAGATAATAAAATGATCTGTAATATTATCCTGTGCAATTTCTAGCTCTTACACATGGCATGTTTAATAATCTCATTTTTCGGACACATGTTTGAAGATAATAAAATGATCTATAATATTTTCTTCTCCAGCCCATTCACCTTTCTTTCGCCTAAACATTTATTATTTATTCTTCTACCTATTTATCTTGTACGATGATCTATATCTTAATGTGGAGTTCTTGGCTTTGAGTACTTTGTCGTTTAGTGGAATCATGGTCAAACATTCGACACCTTTTCCAGTAGACTATATGTTATGATCTTATAAGTTGTCTGATGTTTGCTAAACTATATATGTTTACCTTGTCTTTTTCATTTTGCATCTTCAATGTCCACAACGAATGACAAAATTGTTAGAGAAGAGTAACAGTTGGCTAAACCAGGCAAATATTTATTCTGGGAATAAAGTACAAAAAGCTCTATGCGCACATCATCCTTAACTTGCACATACAAGCTAAACATTATGGTCAGGGATGGAGCCAAAAAAAGAACATCACGGGGACGATTTTTTTTTTTTTTTAAATAGTGGATAGAGATTTTTTAAAACTTTTTACAGAGATAAGATTTTAAAATTTAATAGTTATATATATAATTTATATTCATTACTTCAAAATGCAGGACAAGAGTTTGTCTAATGGAATATTTTTCCTCGAGCTACTTAGCGTGGTGCATCCTAGATCTGTCAATTGGAGTCTTGTCACAAAAGGTTCGAGTGGTACGTATGGCGGGTTTGGCACTATAAATTCTTTCTTGCTTTCCATTTGTTTAATAAATTGCTTAGAGATAATGATTGTGTGTTCTTCATTTTTTCCCCCTCATTCTCTATTCAGATGTAGAACAAATTGAAGTTCTTATATGTATATAGGCCAAATAAAAAACTACTCATGTATATACATTTCTATCCTAACGCCTCGCTGTTTTGTATTTTAAACTTTAAATAAACCAGATGAGGAGAAAAAGATGAATGCAACCTACATTATCAGTATTGCAAGGAAACTGGGGTGTTCAATATTTTTGCTTCCTGAAGACATAATTGAGGTAATCTTTTGTTCATTCATTGTAAACCGACAAAAAACCATTCGGCTGATTATCGTTGTATTTATTTGTTAGGTAAACCAAAAGATGATCCTCACATTGACAGCAAGTATTATGTACTGGACCTTGATACATACCCTAGACGACCGATCACCTTGTGCATTTTCGGACAGTGAAACTGGAAGCCTTTTGGATACAAGTTCGAACTCGACGATGGATGATACTGCTTCTGAATCATCAATAGATGATAACAGTAGTTAATGATCGATTGAAAATTGGAATAATTTAGGCATAAGGAAGTATTATATATGTGTATTGATGAATTTTTGTTTTTTTGATTGAAAATTTTGAATGACTATAGTGTGTTTGAGCCTGTAGAAATTTGAGCATTTGAAATGCAGTTTCCGCTGAAGGAAAAGCAGCATATATGTGTATAGCCATAAACATGTACTTGGATTGATGTATAGTGGACAATTTGTACACACCCAATTACAAATCTGTTGTGTAATGCAATTTTTTACCTGACTTGGACAGAAATTAAGCCATTATAGACGCTATTTTGATACACTGCGAAATTAGATTTACTCACTCAGATTATACAACTTCGTTTACATTATTACATGATTATGATAAATAAGGGGGAGTTGATAATGTATATCATGTTTATATAATAAGGGATTTGCATTGCAAATTAGGAACGAAGGTAGACATGGCACACACATGCATACATAGAGAATCCAAGTTACTTAACGAATGACAACACACACACACAAACATATGTGTCTGTGTATATATTCAAGGACGGTGATAGAAGATAAAAATTAGAGGACAAAATTTGTAAAAGAGATGTAAATTTCAAGTGTGTATTTGTAATTTTCAAAGATAACGGTATTTTTTTAGGAGTAATTACAAAAATTACCCCTGAGGTTTAGTCTAATTACAAAAAAACCCAAAAAAGTTTAGAAATTACAAAAACTACCCTTGAGCAGTGACGAAGTTAGGAATCTCGGGCAGGGGGGCCCAACTAATATTAATATAAAAAGAGTGCGTCGAATTTTTTGGTCACTTCTCTATAATAAAATAGTTTTAACCATATTTCTTTAGCCATATTTGTGTTCAAATTTTCACTTTGTCTTTTTTTCCTTTCTGGGGACCGGTCCATATGGACCCGATACCAAAAAATGTACAGCATCAATTTTCTGAAATATAACTAAGTACCTCATCAGAGAATACAAGAAGGATATGACCGTGTCAAAGTGGGTTAAAAATATGTTTTCAAAAAATATGACTATTTTTCATTTTTACAAAACATAAGTGGACAATTTGTCCATTACCATATGTTAAAATTAAAAACAATATATCAAATTTAAATAAGTAGAAATTTTAATTAAGTCATTATATTAATTCAATCACATCTTAATATTAAAAAATAAATAATAAATATAATTACATCAATATACCAAAAGGACAAAGAGAGACACAAGAGTATAATGCAAAATTTCAAGTTAAAGTTTATGGCGGAGCTTAAAAATATACAAATTTTTTTAAAATATACAAATTTTTTTAAAAGCGCCCCCCTGGTCATACATGGCTTCGTTCCTGCCCTTGAGGTTTTGGGTAATTACAAAATCCTAACGGAAAGCGAGAAAAATCAATTTTGCCCTTGACAGAATTTAAAAAAAATTGAAAGAAAAATAAAAAAAAGTGTCTGGACAAAAATACTCCTTCCAATGTTGGAAAACCAGAGGGTCCAAACTGTTTCTTCTTCGTAAACACAGGGGGTTATTTGTAATATTTTGGATGATCAAGGTTTATATATTGCAAATTGTGAGAAAATGAAAATGTTTGATACTATTGTTGAATTCAAGCATGATTGTTAGAATATTTGAACATTTGGTATGTTTTGGATGCCCTACTGGAATTATTTCAGGGCATTTTTTTGTAGTTTATGGTAAAACTGGGGGTGGTTTATGTAAGGAAAACCAATTATCAGGGGGTATTTGGTAATATTATTTTGGTAATATATTAAGCTTTTGGGTTGCTGCCAATGCACCCTTTTAAGCTGTAAAACAGTATGATGCCTTTTGTTCTATGACCTATTTGTTACTTACATTATAGTTATATGATGCCTTAATTTGTTGTTTTTAGTATTTTTGTTTTTCCAGAAGTAATATATATATATATATATATATATATATGGATTGGATTAAATGAGACCACATAATTAGAGTGAGACAGTATGGACTAATAATGTCCACAAATTTCAAATTTTAGATGGTTGAGATTTACCCAATTTAATGGCATTTTTTAATTTATTTTAAATCAGTAATGGGTAAGATTGTAATTGTATAATATATAATAATATATTCTCTCTTCTTTGTCCTCTCGACCTGTTCCGCGTTACTCTTTAGTTTTCTTTCAAGAAGGGAATGCAGAAAATATTTGTGACGCATCAGTAATCAATTACAATTCTACATTTTGTTCCTTTAATTCGTCATCCTTTGATTATTTGCATGCATTCAGAGAAAAGAAACAGTAAAAACACTCGATTCGAACCGCCACGATTTCACAATCTCATGCCCAATGTTTGATATGCTGCTATAGTGCTTCACCCTCTTAACAAGCATTGTTGACGTCAAATTTGGTCAACAAGGAATTAAGTATAAAAATAGTGAATATAATAAATGGCTATAAAATGCCTTTTTTATTAAATGGCCTAGGTGAAGTATTTTGGCTTTACAGAGGCTATCCCCCTTTTTCCTTCCTTCTTCAATACTATTTATACTTAATACAATTGATAGCCTAGTAATCATTACATCTATGCTATTAGTGAGACACTTGTCTCCTCCTTGTTGTGCATGAGTTGATTAATGAGACACTTGTCTCTTTGAGTGGGACACTTGTCTCCTCATTGTTGTGCATGAGTTGATTAATGGGACACTTGTCTTATTGAGTGGGACACTTGTCTCCTCCTTGTTGTGCATGAGTTGATGAGCTGGTCTTTTGGTAGGCCTTTTCTGGTCTTTGGGGTCTCCGGGCTCTGGTCGGGCTCTTCTGGTCTTCGGGGTCTCCGGCTCTCCAGGAGACCCGGGAGCTCTGGTCGGCTCTTCTGGTCTCAGGGCTCTTCAGGAGACCCGGGAGCTCTTCTCGGCTCTTCTGGTCTCCGGGCTCTCTGGGGTCACCGGGAGACCCGGGAGCTCCTGGTCTGCTATGAAAAAGTTATCCTGCTTTATTTGGGCATCATCAAAGGCCCCCAAGTTCTAGGCCGAGGAAGAGATATGCTGAGTCGGGCTGGAACTTGAAGAGTTGAGTGCATGAATGCCCTTTTTTTTGGCAGTGTTTAGTGCTAGGCCAAGCTAGGCCGAGATGAGATGAGCTCGGGCTAGGCCGAGGTGAGTTCGAGCTAGGTCGAGATGAGATGAGCTCGAGCTAGATCGAGATGAGATGAGATGAAATGCGATGAGATGTGATGAGATGGGATGAAATGAAATGAGATGAGATGAAATGTGATGAGATGAACTCGGGCTAGGCCGAGATGCGCTCGATGCTAGGTCGAGGCGATAAGATGAAATGAGCTCGGGCTAGGCCTTTTCTTGCTAGGCCTACATGCGCTCGGAACTTGGCCGAGGCGAATGGCACGACGCTCGGAACTTGGCCGAGGCGAATTTAAATGGCGCTCGGATCTTGGCCGAGGCGATTTTTGCGGCACTCGGATCTTGGCTGAGGCGATTTTTACGGCGCTCGGCGCGTGGCTGAGGCGATTTTTGCGGCGCTCGGCGCGTGGCCGAGGCGATTTTTGCGGCGCTCGGAACTTGGCCGAGGCAATTTTTGCAGCGCTTGGAACTTGGCCGAGGCAATTTTTGCGGTGCTCGGTGCGTGGCTGAGGCGATTTTTGCAGCGCTCGGAACTTAGCCGAGGCTATTTTTACGGCGCTCGGCGCGTGGCTGAGGCGATTTTTGCGGCACTCGGCGCGTGGACGAGGCAATTTTTGCGGCGCTCGGAACCTAGCCGAGGCAATTTTTGCGGTGCTCGGTGTGTGGCCGAGGCGATTTTTGCAGCGCTCGGAACTTAGCCGAGGCGATTTTTGCTGCGCTCAGCGCGTGGCCGAGGCGATAATGAGATATGTTGAGCTTAATGGCCTTCCTCCTTATGTGATGGCCCCCGTGCTATGGATTGACAGAAAAATGCACGTTTTGTGAGTTGAATTGGCCTTCAAAACGTCGATAGATCGTTTGGACGATAATTTTAGGAAGCATTCGCAAGACTTCCTTAGAAATTATAGGGGCCCAAGCCATGCTGCTTTCAATTGACGTGGGAAACTATACATATTTCCAAAATCATAAAAGAATCAATGCCTCCGATTGTGCTGCCGTGTAGAAAAGATATTTTTTTTCCTCTCTCTCTCTTAATTTTTTTTTTTTAGCCCAAGGTCGGAGGTTCAGGCCCTCCTTTTAGCGCCAATTTGTTGACGTCAAATTTGGTCAACAAGGAATTAAGTATAAAAATAGTGAATATAATAAATGGCTATAAAATGCCTTTTTTATTAAATGGCTTTACAGAGGCTATCCCCCTTTTTCCTTCCTTCTTCAATACTATTTATACTTATTACAATTGATAGCCTAGTAATCATTACATCTATGCTATTAGTGGGACACGTGTCTCCTCCTTGTTGTGCATGAGTTGATTAATGGGACACTTGTCTCTTTGAGTGGGACACTTGTCTCCTCATTGTTGTGCATGAGTTGATTAATGGGACACTTGTCTTATTGAGTGGGACACTTGTCTCCTCCTTGTTGTGCATGAGTTGATGAGCTGGTCTTTTGGTAGGCCTTTTCTGGTCTCCGGGGTCTCCGGGCTCTGGTCGAGCTCTTCTGGTCTTTGGGGTCTCCGGGGTCTCCGGGCTCTCCAGGAGACCCGGGAGCTCTGGTCGGCTCTTCTGGTCTCCGGGCTCTCCAGGAGACCGGGAGCTCTGGTCGGCTCTTCTGGTCTCCGGGCTCTCCAGGAGACCCGGGAGCTCTTCTCGGCTCTTCTGGTCTCCGGGGTCTCCGGGAGACCTGGGAGCTCCTGGTCTGCTATGAAAAAATTATCCTGCTTTATTTGGGTATCATCAAGCATGGTTCCGGAAGGATTTTCTTGGAATCACTTGTTTGATCATTCTTTTGGTATGTGTGCTTCATTTTGATTCAAGAATTTGGGTTTTGTTATTTGAGGACAAACATTTTTGTGGTGCAATTTGTTACTTTTTATTGCGATTTGTTGTATTTTAGGAAGAATGCGATTGCGAGTTGAAATCGTTATCTAGGTTTTAGTTTGTTTCTTTCATGTATTTTTTCGGTGATAGTGGTTAAGCTTTTGTTAATGGAGGTTCTAGGTTTTTTTCTAGTCGAAGAAGACAGATTATGGTTTATATGTTTGATGTATACTTATATTTTAGTATAGGTTATTGTATACTTATATGTTTTTCGATGTATACTTATATGTGTTCTGATGTATAAGTAGTTAAATTTTTATGTATGTATTTATGTTGTTGTATACTTATGTGTTTTGTTGTATACTTATATGTCTTTTGTTATATACTTATATGTCTTTTGTTGTATACCTATATTTGTTGAAGAAGATGGTTTATGGTTTTTTAAAAAATTAGGAGATTTTTGTTATATACTTATATTGTTTTGATGCTTATTTAGTTAATTTTTACCGTATGTTTTTTATATATTCTGTTCTGACACTTTATTTTTGGTTTTTTGTGCCAGGACTGGTGTTTTTTAATCATGACTAAAAGAGGTAGAAGAAGTGAATAGCACGTCGAGGGCGACTGTATAAATAGTCTGATATTAGTGTATAGTTAGACATCGTTTACTGTATAAGCAATCTGATTTTGTTGTATAGTTAGACATAGTTTTACAGTATAAGTAGTCTGATTTTGTTGTACAGTTAGACATAGTTTACTGTATACATAGCATGATTTTATTGTATAGTTAGACATGGTTTATTGTATAAATATTTAGTTAATTGATTCGTGTCTATTAGTTAATTTTTTAATTATTGTTATTTGATATACCGTAATTATTGGTTTGCCCAAAATAATCTTGTTAATTTATTCCTAAATTTATGGTCCCCACATGGTTTTGATCGACAATTGTAATATGCAGTACAAATATGTCAAATATACAACATAATAGTGATAAATATACAGTAAATATATGTTAAATATACAACACAATAATGAGCGTGATTTTCTCTCTCTCTCTAATTGATTTACTTAATCCACGGACCCCACATGTTAATGAGCGTGATTCTCTCTCTATAAATGATTCCTTAATTAATGGTCCCCACATATTTTTGTTTGACCATTTTAATATACAGTAAAATTATGTTAAACATACAACAAAAGAGTGTTAAATATACAACAAATCATTGATAAATGTACAGTATACTGCATGGCAGAGCACATGCGTGATTTTCTCTCTCCAGTGCGATTTTCTCGCGATTTTCTCTCTCCCCACGTGATTTTCTCTCCCCTAATAACTGATTTCATATTTGGATGGTCCCCCACATGTTTGTTTTGACAATTATACCCTTATTTTGCCTTAATTAAATGTTTAATGTAATTTTAGCTCATATTTATCTTAGCCATTGATATAGATAAGGAAGGGTTGAGATGAGTCCACATTGTCTCACTATAATATAGGGGGAGGATACAATGAGACCACATATTATAGTGAGACAATGTGGACTCATCTCAACCCTTCCTTATCTATATCAATGGCTAAGATAAATAGGGCTTAAAATTACATTAAACATTTAATTAAGGCAAAATAAGGGTATAATTGTCAAAACAAACATGTGGGAGACCATCCAAATATGAAATCAGTTATTAGGAGAGAGGAAATCACGCATGTGCTCTGCCAGACAGTATGTTGTACACTTATCAATGATTTGCCGTATACTTAACATTATTTTGTTGTATGTTTTAACATAATTGTACTGCATATTAAAATGGTCAAACAAAAATATATGGGGACCGTGAATCAAGGAGTCAATTATAGAGAGAGAGAGAGAGAGTCACATTCATTAACACGTGGGGATCGTGGATTAAGTAAAATCGGTTATAGAGAGAGAAAATCAGGCTCGTTATTGTACTGTATATTTAACATATATTTATTGTATATTTAACACTATTATGATGTATATTTAACATATTTGTACTGCATATTACAATTGTCAAACAAAAATATAAGTATACAACAAAACATATATAAGTATACAACAAACCACATATAAGTATACAACAAAAAAAATAAGTATACAACAACATAAATACATACATAAAAAATTAACTATTTATACAGCAAAACACATCTAAGTATACATCGAAAAATATCTAAGTGTACAGTAGACCTAACTGCCTCCTCGTAGCCCTCGTTTTCTCCACGGCAGCATCGTCTTCTTCACCAATCCTCCAACTGACATGGAAAATCAAAGATGAGTTCATAACAGCAAGGCACACACCCAACACAAGAATAAATGCCTCGATTAACTGAAAGAGTCAATGGGTGACTGAGCTGAGAAGCTTCCCCCTTCTGAGAGATAGAAGAGAAGTAAAAGTTTAATTAATTTAAATCCAAGGATTAGATAATGAATAGATGTCTGTGCATAAGTAGCAAAATTTGAGTGGAGCGAAAATATTAGCCAAATATAGTAGAGTTTTGATTTTCTTTTTCTTTCTTCTTTTTTTGGTTCTATATCGAACACAATGGCTGCAATTTTTTCTAAATTTCTCGAAATAGTTGTAAAATTGAAGGAATGCTAAGGCTCCAAGCATGACCGCTTCAACTGAGGAGCAACGTTTCTTCCTCGATTGTCCAACATCCATTGTTGGGAAGTTCAGATTTTTGAGTACAGCTTTTTGTGGGTGGAGAGGAGGTGCCTGCTTGTCTGCGTGTATCAGTCTGTGTAGGGGTGGAGGTGGGGGTGGGCGGATGTGGAAGAGCGATGGAAGGTAATGAAATTGTTAATAATAAAATTACTAGTTTACCCTCTATTGTTTTAAAAAAAAATAAAAAAAGCCATTAAATTGGGTAAATTTTAACCATCTAAAATTTAAGATTTGTGGCCAGAATTAGTCAACACTGTCTCACTCTAATTATGTGGTCTCATTTGATCCTATTCCTATATATATATATATTTAAGATATAATAAAGTTGTAACTATACCATGCGTAATAATAATCAACTACACCACCATGTAAAAGCCTAATTGAACAATGCACAAAGGTAAAGCTACAACCAATAATTTGTTTAAATTACACCCTCATAAAAAAAAGTTTATCAAAGCGCATTACTAAAAGTTATAATTACACCCCTCAACTTTTAAAATATTACAAAATAGCCCCGAAGGGTATTTTTGTCTACTCATAATTAATGAATTGTACCTCAAGGGCATTCTTGGATTTTCATACAATTTTTTGATGATGTCATCATTTTCTGTTAGATGAACTAACAGAAGGACCTAAGATGTTAGACGTAACAAACCTTAAGGGTAATTTTTGTAATTTCTAAACTTTTCTGGACTTTTTGTAATTAGACTAAACCTCAGTGGTACTTTTTGTAATTATCCCTTTTTTTTATAACTAGAGTGAACTAAAGGGTTATTTTTATAATTTTATTTTTTTTGAAAATAAAAGATAAAACAGGAATTTTATCGGGTTAATATTTTTTTAAATTTAATAGTTATATATATAGGATTTATATTAAATTAAACGAGATTGTAATTGAGGGGACATTGGCGCCACGAAGCCCCTTGCTTCATTTCCATGTATGTATGTGATATGGTTGGGATAGAAATACTATTTTACCCTCCAAATCAGTGGCGGATCCAGGATTTTGAAAATGAGGGTACAATTGATATTAAAAGAAACAAGCACTAGTTCCAAAAAAAAATGCATATAAATGTTGTTTAACACTTAAAGTCGTGCAACCCAAAATATGCAAATCGTAAGAAAGACTATCAAATATCAAAACTATTGTCCATACGAGTTATGTTGTTCATATATAAGTTTTATGTCGAGCTAAAATTGCTACATATATGTATATATAAGAAAAAGTTGGGCCAAAATCTATTGAATGTGTATCGCGGATTGAGCAAAATTAGGCTAAGAAAAAATTACTTGTAAAAAACGTTTGTTTTGAAATGATTAAAGTATAATTTTATGTAAAAAGGAGTAGAAATATTTTATTTTTGTATTTTCCGCAAAAATTATATTTGAACTTTTTCAAATTCGGTGGTACAATTGTACCCCTTTGTTATATCTTTGCATCCGCCCGCTCCAAATATAGTCAAAAGATCAAATATGCCAGAAGATCCATATCCTTTTGTTAGTGTTATTGAAGTTGGCAAATTTGGTCCGTTTAGCACAGTGCATGTTCTAGTGTTGTAACACTGGTAATGCAACACTAGCTCACGAGAACCGGCGGATTTTATGCGGTCGGTGGTGTTTTGGCAAGATCTTTATATTGTGAATGTTCTTTGATATTATTGGATAAACTTTATCTTAATTGATTCACCATTTATTAATTGTCAATTATTCCTTTTAAATCACTTTCCTTGTGTAATTGATTCTTACCCACAAGAAATGATTTTTTTTTCGATTTCCTTCCTTTTGCAAGAAATCGTCCTCTTGAAATCAGGGATTGGATTTTCGTTTTGATTGCTATAAAGAGAGGAGTCAGACCTTTGAAGAAGCTATCGAGAAAATACATATTGAGCTTATTGTTCTTCTTCAAGAAATATTTGTGTTATAATTCTAGTCTTCGGGAGAAGACGGTGAAGATCTACGGTGTGGATTGACTCAACCGTTCAAGGGATTTGAAGTTGGAGGGACTCCAACAAGGTTGAGGTTTTTGGAAGAATCGATCAAGAATATTAGTTTTATACGAGTGTTGGTGTATAAGATAAAGAGGGAGTCTTTATGCTTTACGTAAATCCAAATCGTATTTGTAATAATCGTTTGTTTCTAATATTGGATTGTTTCTTTCTCAGGCGTGGCCTCGTGCATTAAGATTGAGGAATCTAAGCACGTAAAAATCCCCGTATTTTTTTTTTTTTTTTTGTGTACTTGTGTTGTTTGGTCCGAAGATTACAACATTAACATACAACACCATAAGAATCAATTGTTTAAAGTCACAAGGCATCGATTCTATCAATGGCATCAAGAGCCTTCCACTAATCCTTATTAGTGTGATCCCGTTTTTTTTTTATCATTTGCTAACATGGACATCTATCGTGAGGGAAGCTCTATTTCTCGACCACCTCTTCTCATTGGGACAAATTTCTCCTATTGGAAAGCAAAAATGAGAGCCTTCATCAAATCGTAGATGAACGCGCTTGAAATCTATTCTAAGCGGTTTGGACACCACCCACCCAAGTTGTTGACGGCAAAAGTGTCCCAAAAAATGAAACCGAATGGACAATCACGAGGATCAACTTGCTAATGCAAACTCAAAAGCACTCAATGCAATCTTCAATGCTGTAGATGAAAATCAGTTCAAACTAATATCTACATGTGAAACCTCGAAAGAAACATGGGATATCCTACAAGTTGCGTATGAAGGGACTGAAGCTGTAAGAATGTCTAAGCTCCAAATGCTTACTTCTAAATTTGAGAATCTTCGAATGAGTGAAAATGAAACCATAAGTGATTTTAACTCAAAACTCTGTGATATCTCTAATGAATCTTTTGCTTTGGGAAAGAAATACTCTAATTTTAAACTTGTTAAGAAAGTTCTAAGGTCTCTTCCTGAAAGGTTTGCCTACAAGGCAACTGCCATTGAAGAATCAAAAGTGCTTTCAGAAATGAAACTTGATGAATTAATTGGGTCTCTCCAAACCTTTGAGATGAATCTTGAAGAAACAAAGAAAGAAAAACTCAAAGAGGCTAGTTACAAAAAAGAGAAAAATAGGGAGATTGCTTTTCAAGCTGAAACTTCTGATGAATTAACTAGTGATGCAGGAAAAGAAATTCAGGAATCTTTCGCACAGCTCACCAAGAATTTCAATAAGATCTTCAAGCAGGGAAACAAAGGAGGAAATTTTCCCAGGCCTGGAAAACATTCTGGAACTCAAAGAAAGCAATATGATGGTGGTAAAGGCATTAAGTGTAGAGAATGTGGAGGTTTTGGACACATTCAAGCTGAATGTGCGAATACCTTGAAGAAGAATGGAAAATCATTCACCACATCATGGAGTGATGATGAACCAGAAGATGATGAAGAAGAAGACAACATGACCAATCAAGTTGCCTTCACTGTGATAAAAGAAGAGGTTGGTTGTAATCAAACGCACCCCAGTCTGCTACTTACGGTGTTACAACACCGGCGGGTATAACTCTAACTTTCCTTTTTTTCAAACGTGTCTAAATTCTCGTACTTCCAGTTAAAAGAATAATTCCGACATCGAAAGCTCGGAGGATGACTCGATCTAGATGAAGAGTCAAGAAATGAGGAGCTTAGAAGAATTTATCAAAAGATGCTTGATAAATGCGAATTTGTCAGCAAGATAAATGTAACTCTGGAAAAGAAGGTTGTATCCCTTACTGCTGAAAAAGAGACACTCAATGAAGAAGTTTTCAAGCTTGAAAGACTTGCCACAGATAGAAAAGAAGAACTTGCCAAAGTAAAGAAAGAACTCAATGAGATGACAAATTTCTGTCAAAAAGTCGAACACGTGCAAGGGGAGATTAGATGAAATTCTTTCTCAAGGAAAATACCAGCAAGATCGTGCGGTGTATTGGTTTTGGTTTTAATGCTAACAAAAACTATGCTAAAAAGGATAAAAATTCTAAGATTGCTTTTGTTAAAGAAGGAACATCATTCAGTCATAATGGAAAAAGAAGCAATGCTTTTGTTCCTATATGTCACTATTGCAACCGTCCTGGCCATATAAGACCTAAGTGTTATCATCTTCAGAAACACTATAGGCAAGGCAGGGTGCAAACTCCAGTGTTCCAACATCAGCAAAAAAACACTCCTCGTTTTAAAATTGATTTATCAAACAAACCCAGGAAAATCGGGTTAGGAAGGATGAATTCTCTTGCTATGTTGTACCGCTCGCTTTAAAAGCTAATGTGATCAATCATGGTACTTTGTGATGGTTGCTCGTCATATGACCGGAGAGTTGGAAAAAGCGATTGATTTTGAAAAACATTAAAATGGATTGGTCACTTTTGGTGATGGTGCTAAATGCAAAGTTTTGGGAAAAGGAACCTTGAATGTGTCCGGTATTCCTTCTCTCAAAAATGTTTTGTATGTTGAAGGACTAAAAGACAATCTTATCGATGATCGATCGACTTTGTGATGATGATTTGTGTGTCAAATTTGATAAGAATTTTTGTAATGTCTTTGATAATTCTCGACAATTGTATTATGAAGGGAAACAGTCCTCCGCGAATCGTTATTTGTTGCAGGAAGAGCTCGGTGTTACAACACCAAGTGTCATAACACTAACTTCGAGTGGGTTTAGTGATGTTAATTTGACAGTGATATCAATGATTTAAAGAGCACTCCTGGAGGATGTGTCTACCTTGGTAACAATTTGGTTTCATTGTACGATGAAGGAACAAAGTTGTGTATCCCTATTCACTATCGAAGTCGAATATACAAATTTAGGAGCTTTTGTTCTCAAATGTTGTGGATGAGACAAGTGTTGATCGACTATGGGGTTGAAGAGAAAACTCTTCCGCATCGTGATAATTCAAGTGCCATAAATATTTTTAAAAACCCAAAGGCAACACTCGTAACTAAACACATCAATATTCGACACCATTTTATTAGAGACTTGGTTGAGAATAAAATTGTTACCATTGATTTTGTTACCACCGAGAATCAAATTGCCGATATTTTCACCAAAGCCCTAGACTTCCAAAGGTTTAATTGCTCAAAAGCAGTCTGGTGTCTCAGACTCTCGAGCAAAGTGTGGATTTCAAGATTGCAACACCATGTGCATCATTTTCTTCCTTGATGTGTTGCAACCTCTTTTTGATCTTAATTCTTGTGCATTAGACATTTTGCATTTTTAAGATCATTTCATGGCTTTTCTGCTTTATTGTCAGTAACCCTATTGAGTACTCCTTTGATGAATTTTTCTTTAAAAACAATTGTGGGTCAAATTGCAAAAGCAGAATGATTTTTCCCTTGTGAAAGATGTATTTATTTTTGGGCCTTTGACGGAAAAATCTGCCCTTACATTGTGTGTGAAAGCTATTCGATTTGTGAACCATTCTGTTCTTTTATATGCTTGAATCTTGTTATTATCTTTCGAGAAAGAGCTACCCATGTATTTGGAGCGAAAGCTACCGATCGGCTAATTGTTTTTCGCCGATTCCTTTCACTCAAAAGATTTATTAAATGGGAAAAGGATTTTGATCCATTGACTTTGTATGGTGGTGTTCTTGAAAAAGGTGGTACAACACTGGTTACCGCACCAAAACGCCCGAGGCCTTTTTTATTCTGCGTAAATAAACTCATCATTCTAGACATCCCTTAGGATCATTTTTTGGGCTTGTTGAAAATATCCTCCTTATTGATTCGATGTGGTGTATTATTGTGGAAATGATTTTTTCCTTAAATTTTTCTTTTGTAAAAGGAATTGATCTTGATGCTTGTTTTGGATTAATTGCACACCTTGAATTATGGGACTTTTCAAAAATATTTGAATTTCAAATTTGCGAGTTGGAAGCTTTTCTTGAAACTCCCATAGTCGCCATTTGTATCACTCCAATTTTGGCGGTTCTTTCTCTCATCAATTTTGGTAAGGACTACATACAAATTCTTGAAGGAGATTGTTTTGAGCAAAAAATAGCCAAAGTTTGGTTGGCTTCTTTTGTCTTTTTTTTTTGGTCAAAAATGGGGAGAGAGGAGACTCAAGTGAAAGAGGAGACTCAAGTGAGGTGAGACCCAAGTAAGGGGGAGCAAATTGAGTCAAGTGAGGTGAGACCCAAGTAAGGGGGAGCAAACTGAGTCAAGTGAGATGGTGAGATGAGACCCAAGTAAGAAGTTAATCTTGATGACTTGGCGGATGCAGCCATTGCTGCTGAAGAAGCACATTCTGAGGGGGAGTCTCAGTCAGAAGATGAAGATGATACTGAAGAAGCTGACTCTGAGGGGGAGTCAAAGGAGACTAATGGCTCTGATTGAGATTGCAACATTTCTGAACTCTATTTTTGTTCAAATGATAGTGTTCGATGAATTTGGATTTTGTTTGCCTCCTTTTCTGAACTGTGCTAACTTGCAGGTTTCTATTATTGATTTCTTATGTCACATCCTACATATATATCCTGTTAGTGTTGTTTTGACCAAAAGTGCCAAAGGGGGAGATTGTTAGTGTTATTGAAGTTGGCAAATTTGGTCCGTTTAGCACAGTGCATGTTCTAGTGTTGTAACACTGGTAATGCAACACTAGCTCACATAATCTGGGCGGATTTTATGCCAGATTCTGTGGTGTGTTTTTGGCAAGATCTTTATATTGTGAGTGAAAGAGGAGACTCAAGTGAGGTGAGACCCAAGTAAGGGGGAGCAAACTGAGTCAAGTGAGGTGAGACCCAAGTAAGGGGGAGCAAACTGAGTCAAGTGAGATGGTGAGATGAGACCCAAGTAAGAAATTAATCTTGATGACTTGGCGGATGCAGCCATTCTTCTTTGAAGAAGCACATTCTCGAAAGAGTCTCGAGAAGATGAAGATGATATCAAGAAGTTTCGACTACGAGGGGAGTCAAAGGAGACTAATGGCTCTGATTGGGATTGCAACATTTCTGAACTCTATTTTTGTTCAAATGATAGTGTTCGATGAATTTGGATTTTGTTTGCCTCCTTTTCTCAATCGTGCTAACTTGCAGGTTTCTATTATTGATTTCTTATGTCACATCCTACATATATATCCTGTTAGTGTTGTTTTGACCAAAAGTGCCAAAGGGGGAGATTGTTAGTGTTATTGAAGTTGGCAAATTTGGTCCGTTTAGCACAATGCATGTTCTAGTGTTGTAACACCGGTAATGCAACACTAGCTCACGAGAATCCGGCGGATTTTATGCCGCATTCGCGGGTGTGTTTTTGGCAAGATCTTTATATTGTGAATGTTCTTTGATATTATTGGATAAACTTTATCTTAATTGATTGACCATTTATTAATTGTCAATTATTCCTTTTAAATCACTTTCCTTGTGTAATTGATTCTTACCCACAAGGAAATGATTTTTCTTTCTGATTTCCTTCCTTTTGCAAGAAATCGTCCTCTTGAAATCAGGGATTGGATTTTCGTTTTGATTGCTATAAAGAGAGGAGTCAGACCTTTGAAGAAGCTATCGAGAAAATACATATTGAGCTTATTGTTCTTCTTCAAGAAATATTTGTGTTATAATTCTAGTCTTCGGGAGAAGACGGTGAAGATCTACGGCGTGGATTGACTCAACCGTTCAAGGGATTTGAAGTTGGAGGGACTCCAACAAAGTTGAGGTTTTTGGAAGAATCGATCAAGAATATTAGTTTTATACGAGTGTTGGTGTATAAGATAAAGAGGGAGTCTTTATGCTTTACTAAATCCAGTCGTATTTGTAATAACTGTTTGTTTCTAATATTGGATTGTTTCTTCTCTGGGCGTGGCCTCGTGCATTAAGATTGAGGAATCTAAGCACGTAAAAAATCCCCGTGTTATTTTTTTTTTCCGCTGTGTACTTGTGTTGTTTGGTCCAGTGTTACAACATTAACATACAACACCATAAGAATCTGAATTGTTTAAAGTCACAAGGCATCAGATTCTATCACCTTTTATTTGATACTGACCCGAACCGAAGTTTGAGTCCGAGAGCAACCCGTCAAATCTTGACCTAGAGAGCATCGCGTGTGATCTTGCCACATGGAAGTAGCTTGTACGCCTAGTTGTATCACTATATATTTAAACCCCATAAATTTGACCAAAGTTAATTCATTTATAATACGTCTTGACTTCGCATACAAGGTTCTAACGAGATCACAACCTGAACTGACTTAGTCATTGAATGCAATGGCGGAGCTAGGATAACTTATCGGGGTTGGCCAATACACGAAAATAGAATGGATCGGATAGAAAACCCAAGAAAAATCATACAAATTAGTACTAAAAATAATTTTTTTAAAAAAAAAGAGGAATGTGTCAGGGCCCAAGTTAGCCCATCCTTGAATCCGCCAATGATTGAATGGTCTTAGTTGGATCATTAGCCGAGCTAGCCCAACGTGTTTTGTTTCAAGTCTTCTCGAACTAAAATACCTCAGTTCGCGTACTAAAATTAGCATGCATGTATGCATGTATATCAGTCAGCTGCCTAACGAATACTAAATAGTGTTTGTTGTTGCAAACAATTAATGACACCTGTTGCTGAGTCAGAAGCCAATTTTAAGTGGTCCTTAAACAAACATGCATGAATGTAAGCATGTGGATAATATTGCTTATCTAATCAAGAAAACCCGCCCAATAATTATGATATTAGTTAAGTAGTCATAATTAATATTAAAAGGATTTGATGTATGTCAATCTATGTGCAAAAACTGACCCTACCCATGTTCATATTTTGCTATTGAACCCTACCTTCTTAAATAATACCTAACCATGCGTGTGTTTTCCGCCGTTTGCATCTTCAATTTTCTCCCATTTGTTATCATATATCTTATTTTAGTTCTATAAAATATATCAGAGACGGAGTCAGAAGAGGCTGGATTCGACACGTGTCCTCCTCGTTTTATCTATGGTTTTAAGACGATACAAATAGCATAAAAACACAACTTTATACAAGTATAAATATGTGACCTAGATTTGTAGCATATGATCGGGTGGTGTAAAGAATCTAGATAGGGCTAACCAACTGTTGCCTAAAACTCCTAATCATCGATCGATGATTGCCAGCTTGCAAATCTTATATATATTGATCCGATCCATTGATCCTTCAACTACAAAGTATTAATACTAAACATAGATTTTTGTGGTGTGAATAGGGATGACAGTGGGGTGGGAAATCAGGTTCCCGTAGGAATTCGCCCTTACTGGAATATAATATGAACATTATATGAAAGATTATGTATATTGAAGAACTCAACAAATGAATACAGGGGAGGTGTGCTTATATAGGCACATGAATCTGTTAAGCAATGTAACAGTGCTTCTAACTACCCTAACTAATTCTTAACAGAAATGTAACTAACTTGGTACAAATATTGAAGTTAAAGGTATAACTCTAATACACCCCTACGTATCCAAACGAGAAGAGTGGACCATGTGTTGCAACGGAAGTTTTCCACACAGGAAATGGAACTGAGCGGCAGACAATGGTTTTATGAGAAGATCTGCTGGTTGTTCTCCGGATGGAATGTGTCTGACATCGATTTCCTTGGCCAAAACTTTGTCACGGACGAAGTGAATGTCAATTTCGATATGCTTTGTACGAGCATGAAAAACCGGATTTGACGCAAGAGCAGAAGACTCATGTTATCACACCAAATAACAGTTGGACTCTCTATGTGAACTCCTATCTCCTTCAACAAGGAGTGCAACCAAACAACATCTGAGGTGGTGTCAGCCAGTGACCGGTACTCAGATTCAGCACTACTCCTTGAGACAATAGCCTGCTTCTTTGAGCTACAAGTAAGCAGATTTCCCCCAAAGAGTGATATAATGGCCCCCTGTAGACTTCCTATCATCAAGATTACTTACCCAATCTGCATCAGAAAACCCCTCAACAACCATTCGACGAGTTGGATGAAACAATAACCCAAGTGTGGAAGTACCCTTTAAGTATCTGAGTAAATGTTTGCAGGCCATCCAATGATTTATTGTGGGTGCATGGAGATATTGGCTCAACTTGTTTACATCAAAAGATATATCTGGCCTGGTGATAATGATGTATTGGAGGGCACCTATGGTAGTCCTGAATAAGGTAGGATGGTCAAACAACTTATTATCCTGAAGATGCAACTTGGAGGATATACTGAGAGGAGTGTCAGTTGCTTGCAATTTAGCATCTTGGTTTTGCTGAGAAGATCATGAATATATTTTGTCTGAGTAAGAGTAATACCAGAATTTCTAACAGCTCGCAGGCCTAGAAAATAACTTACTTTCCCAAGTGTTTTCAGGGCAAATTGCTGATCCAAAAGAGATATGATGTGCTGAATCATATGTGGATCATCTCCTGTAACTAAGATATCATCCACGTAGATTGGAAGCAGAACAAGCTTTCCTGATATTCTCTTGAAGAAAAGGGATGAATCTGAAACAGACACCTGAAACTGATGAGAAAGTAGGAACTGTTTGAGCTTAGTGAACCAGACTCCAGGAGCCTGTTTCAGAACATAGAGGGATTTGTTTAGCTTGCACACAGAATGTGGCTGAGATGGGTCCTCAAAACCCTCTGGTTGACACATATAGACCATTTCATTCAAATCTCCATTCAAGAAGGCATTGTTTATGTCAACATTGATAAGTGACGGCAAGTGTGAGAACAAGCCTAACTGTGCAAGCTTTGATCACCGGGCTAAATGTTTCAAAGTAGTCAACACCGCTGCCTGTTCAAAACCCCTAGCAACCAACCTTGCCATAAGTCTATCCACATAACCATCTGACTTGAATTTTGTTCTAAAAATCCACTCGTTTGAGATGACTTTCATAGATGGACTATATGGAACCAGAGTCCAAGTATTTTTGGTCATGAGAGCAGAGAATTCCTCCATCATGGCTGCTTTCCACCCAGGGTCAGACAAGGCCTGTTGTACAGTAAGAGGCTCTACTAGAGGAAGAGAAGAAGAAGAAATAGTGAAACCCTTGGGCTTTAGAGAGCTAGTTTTGGATCTTGTGACCATAGTGTGACAAGGTGTGGGAGAACAAGGAATGAGAGGAGTGGCTGAGAGAATGGGAACAGATGGAGATGGAAAAGTAGAAGGAGACTGAGGAGTAGATGAGGGTTGGACAGATTCAAATGGAGGTTGAATAGGAGAAGAAATGGAAGGACTTGAAATGAAAGGAGGATTATGAAATGGACTTACAGACGGTGGTGTAGGTAGTATGGCTGATGCTTTTGTGGATGAGAATAAGTCTTCATATGGGAACTCTAATTCATTAAAGTCAACAGTGGCTGCAATATAGACCCTGCCTGAAGGAGATAGGCATTTATACCCCTTATGAGAAGTACTATATCCCAAGAACACACATTTGGTGGATCTAAACTGAAACTTGTGATGATTGTAGGGTCGGAGGTAAGGAAAACAGGTGCACCCAAAAACCTTTAAGAAAGAGAAATCAGGATGAAGACCATAGGGTTTGAAATGAGGAGAGAAAAAATTTAAGTTTGGAGTAGGAAGTCTGTTTATTGTGTACACAGCCGTTTGAAAATCATCCCACCAGAATTTGTGAGGTAATTTGGACTGAGCAATCATAGCAAGGCCCATTTCAATAATGTGTAAGTGCTTTCTTTCAGCCCTACCATTCTGTTGGTGAATGTGTGGGCAAGGGTGTCTAAATTTTATGCCCAGAGATGTTAAGAGAGGTGCTAGAGTCTGTACTCACCCCCAACTGTTTGAAGACATTGAATTGAGGACTGGAACTGAGTTTGAACAAGAGCAAGGAAGTGTTTGAAATGAATAAAAGCTTTCAGATTAAGAGGATAAATCCAGGTGTATTTAGTGTAATCATCAATGAAATGCATATAGTATCTATAACCATCAACAGAAGATATGTGAGAGGGGCCCCAAATATCTGAGTGGATCAGTTGAAATGGCTTAGTAGTTTTGGGATAAGAACTAGAAAAATGATGCTGATGTAATTTGCCAACTTTGCATGCATCACAAAACTGTAAAGAATTAGACTTGTAGGGAATATTCAAATGTTTCAACACATGTGCTGTTACATTTTCACAAGCATGGCCAAGTTTCCTATGCCATACATTGACATCTAATTTATTCAAACTAGAAACAGAAAAAGTTTGAAAAGGAACAATAACAGTAGAATTATTACAAGAAGTGACAGAGTGTGGCTTTGAGATGTGAAGGTGGCTGAGATCAAGTTGGTAGAGACCATCCTTCAGCTTGCCTTCCAGAAGTATTTACTGAGTGAGCTTGTCTTTGAAAAGACAACAATCATGATAATATTCAATGAGTACATTGTTATCTTTGGTGAATTGAGAGATAAAGAGTAGATTTTTAGTGATGTGAGGGACAAAAAGAATGTTATGAAGCAGAAGAGATTTGTTGGAATTGATACTAGGAACAGAAGAACCAATTTTAGCAATTGACAATGTAGAGCCATTACCTACAACAAGTTTGTCCCCTTGATAGTCATTGGCCTTGAGAGAGAGATTTTCTAACTCTGCAGTGACATGATTTGTAGCGCCGCTGTCAAAATACCACTGAGTGTCATAGTTAGGACTGACATTACTTGAAGAAATAGGTGTAGGGAAGCAATATAAGCCTGCATATTAGATGAACCATTTGGAGCCTGAGAAACAGAAGTTGAGCCAAACTGAGGAGCAGATTGTGTCCCTTGAAAGCTGATATCAAATCTCCTATAGCATTTTAATGCTACATGACCTGTCTTGCCACACAATTGGCAAGAAGGTTTACTATTTCTTGAGAACCGTGAAAAAAACCTACCACCACGACCATGGCCATGATTAAACCTTCCACCTCCTCTCATAGGACTGTAAGCAACATTAGTTGTAGGAGGAAATGTGGATACAGGACTAGAAAAAGTAGTGAAAACAGCAGGATTAGTTGTGATATTGTTTTGAAGCCTTAATTCATGAGTTTGCAAGGCAAATTGTACATCCTGTAAAGTAAGAGATTCAACTCTCGAGGTAAGATTCACAACAACCGATTCATACTCTGTGCCCAATCCTTCAAGTATATACAGGGCTAATTCATCATCACTGATAACATGGCCTATCGAATTAAGATCACCCGCAATACTTCGAAGTTTCAAAATATACGCATCAATACTTAGATCAACCTTTTTAATAGTTTGAAGCATAAGACGCAATTGCATAGCTCTAGCTTTGGACTGTGTGTGAAAAATTGTGGATAAAACACTCCAAACCTCATGAGAAGATCTGCAACGACTTAGATGTCCTAGCATGGACTCACTAATTGATGACAATAACCAGCTCAAGCAGGAATTGATCCTTTCTTATCCAGTTGATTTATTCAACATTTGTAGAAGATGATGAACTCGCATCGGAGATTTCAGGGATATCTGTGCCAAAAAGAATATTTTCGAAACCATATGCTCGAACTGTGGATAGAACTTGTAATTTCCAGAATTGAAGTTACTTCGATCCAACCAGAGAGACATTGTGGGGAAATGAGGAATATAACAATCGAAGAAATGGAATCAGATGTCATTTTTGCAGAGAAAAAGTAAAAAGAAATTTGCCGGAGAAGACGCCGGAGATAACACCGAAGATGATTTATCGAAGAAAAAACCGCCATAGCCATGGCTCTTGATACCATACTAAAATATGATATGAACATTATATGAAAGATTATGTATATTGAAGAAGTCAGCAAATGAATACAGGGGAGGTGTGCTTATATAGGGACATGAATTTGTTAAGCAATGTAACAGTGCTTCTAACTACCCTAACTAATTCTTAACAGAAATATAACTAACTTGGTAAAAATATTGAAGTTAAAGGTACAACTCTAATATCCCTAAACGGGATGGGATTCCTCAAAAGTTTATTCCGTAGAGATGGAGATGGGGAATTTTTTTTTCCCTGTTGGCATGGGCGTCCCTGCCCCGCGAGCTAGGACCAAAGGGCTAATTCGATGCTGCCAACTTATGTTGTGCCCAACTCACTCCATGTGATGACATGTGTCCATCTAATTTGTTTTTGTTTTTAGTTTCTTTTAAACCAAAAAAGAAATCCAGCTTTTTGATATTTCAGTTTTCCTTTTCTTAACAAAATGTAAATATATTAATTAACGATGGTTAAGAAATAATTAGCGGGGATAATCTCATATCAACGGATAAGCTTTTTCTAAAAAAATATTTACTGTGTTCACCACAAGCCACCACCCCGTGTCGCTGTTCGCACTGATGCACACTATTTTAATTGGTGAATCCAGATTGATGCTTGCAAGTTTAAACATTATAAATTAAGAATCAGGTAATATGTGATTGTGCCCTATAACTTATTTGCTCTTGTTTTTATTTAGTTTCTTGACGTATAAATATTTTAGGGTTTATGGACAGTGATAAACCCCAGAATACATCATAAGGTTTTAATATTGTTTTATTTTTTGTGTCCAAAAAATTTTTGTTTTGTTTTTAAATTTGTTTAGAAAAGCTGTACTCATGGAACATAAGTGGGCAACACAAAAACTCATAATTGGAGAGATTCTATACTCAATCGAATTGTAGTGATTCTATTTTAAAACTATCTGAATAATGTTTAATTAGGGGTGGCAATTTGGGTCATCAGGTCAAGTTCGTGTTTGGTTTCAGGTTGATTTTGGGTTACACTTAAAATACATCGAAAGTTATTGAAAATTTAAAATTACTACATTTTAGACAAATTGGTAACACCGCGTTTGCTTCGTGTTAGTTGTGTTCGTGTTTGGGTTCGGGTTTCTCTCAGTAACTTCGGGTCGGATCGTATCAGACATTGCCATCACTGGGTTTAAAGATATATTTCAACTAAATCAATGATATTAAATTTGTAGCTGTATGAATATTCACTTCTGTTTTTCATAGATTGATACTTATTCTTAGTACATGAAATTGGTGGATGTCATTACTTGGCTTTGTAGACTGAAAGTGTAATTCTTATTTCTATTCGTCACCTATGAGATAGAAGTTCATAAGTTTTCACTGAAATTTTGTAGGTCATTATTCCATATGGAACAAAACTATCCTCTATCATCAGAAGCTGACAATAATGTGCCCGATTTTCTAGGTTTGTGATATTATATTATTTATTTACAGAAAAAATGACTGATGATAATGGATTATCTTAATTACCACAGATATTTTTTTTGTGTTATATAGATTCAGAGGGAGACAGTGGTGATAAAACTAAAGTTGCGGATACTTCCCATGAGCAATTTGTAGCTTCGGATCGGTCCATGCCCAATGATAATGAGTACCATATGTCAATTCTATTGTAGATCAATTGGAGAGTAAATTAGCGGTTGGACAAGTTGTGAGAAGTGTTGAAGATGCATATTTGCTTTATTGTAAATATGCGCATGCTAAAGATTTTAGTGTTAAAAAGGGGGATCAACGTTACTTTCCTCGCAATAATGAACTCCAAGCAAAAGAATTTGAATGTTCTTGTGAAGGTGTTAAAGATGAGAAACGCGCTAGTGATAGATTACCATTCTATCAAAAACCAATGACTAGAACAAAATGCAAAGCAAGATTCAGAATTGGGAGAGAGAAAGGCGGAGAATGGAAAGTAACTAGGTTTGTGATGGAACATAATCATGAAATGGTTGTTGTTGATCAAACACATTTATTGATATCTTCTCGTAACATTTTGCATGCTCAAAAATCAACTCTAGAAGCAATGGTAAATGCCGAAATATT
Source organism: Rehmannia glutinosa (assembly GCA_016081115.2). Taxonomy (NCBI): domain Eukaryota; kingdom Viridiplantae; phylum Streptophyta; class Magnoliopsida; order Lamiales; family Orobanchaceae; genus Rehmannia; species Rehmannia glutinosa. The sequence goes on along the minus strand of CM071936.1, from coordinate 47,451,056 downwards.
TGTAGCTAATGTTGTTTCTTATATGGAAAATGAAGCACAAGGGCCACAAAATCTGGGATTTACACGAAAAGATGCATATGATTACTTTAACCGTTTAAAAAAACATACAAAAGTTGAGGATGGAGATGCATCTGCTTTAATTCAGTATTTTATAAATAAGTCTAACAATGATGCTTTTTTCTATTGGAATGTCCTAGTGGATGATGATAATAGAGTGATGAACTTTTTTTTAGAGCTTATAGATGCCGGGTTGATTATGAGTATTTTGGTGATTTTCTCTCAGTTGATACCACTTATCGAACAAATCGGTACAATTTGATATGTGCTCCTTTTGTTGGTATAAATCATCATAAGCAAAATGTGATGTTTGGATTGGCCTTTATGTCTGATGAAACTGAGAGTTCTTTTGAATGGTTGTTTAGAACATTTCTTGATTCTATGAGTGGTAAACAACCTGAAACAATTTTTACTGATCAATGTCAAGCAATGATGAATGCGATAGAATCAGTATTTCCATGTGCACATCACCGTTTGTGTCAATGGCATATCAATCATAATGCTCCTTCCCACTTAGGTAGCTTGAATGGCGATTCAAAGTTTAAACAGATGTGGCATAAATGTATGAATTATTGTGAATGTGAAGAAGAATTTGAGGTGACATGGAAAATTTTGATGGATGAATAGAATCTAAAGGGTCACAAATGGTTAAATGGGGTGTATAAGTTGCGACACAAATGGGCTACTGATTTTAGTAACCACAAGTTCAGTGCAGGGCTTTTGGCTACATCTAGAAGCGAAGGCACAAACTCGGTGTTGAAAAAAGCTGGAAACAAGACCATTTCATTATATGATTTTGTCCTTAATTATGAAAAAATCAAAATAATTGGCGTACAATAGAAATGGCCGAGGACACTCATTGTCGCCATGGGAAGCCTACAATAGTTGTGAAAAATAACCCTTTGTTGAATCATGCTGCTGATATCTACACGCTCAATATTATCAGATTGTTCTAGTTGGAGTTGATTGATTCTTTTGTATGACATTTGCTGAACAACCTTTGGATTTTAGTATTCCCTTGCTTGAGTTCAAAGTAAAATCATTTGGTCAAAATTCAAGGATTAGACAAATGGTATTTGATAAGCGGAATTGTGAATTAAAGTGTAGCTGTCGCAAATTTGAGTCAATGGGTATATTATGTAAGCATGTTCTGAAAGTATTTAACTTTGTGGATTTGAATATTCTCCCCAAACCATACGTAAAGAAACGATGGATGAAAAATATAAAAAATGAAATATTTGAGGAAAGCGGAGAAAATGCGAGTAAAAGTGAAAGTGCATCTGAGATGGTATTTGTTAATCAGCTAATGAGGTCGGCATATGATCTTGCTATGAGATGCAAAGTTCACGAGGAGGCAAGAAATATGTTGTCTGGAATTTTTGATAGTGCAAGTCAGCATTTTTGATAGTGCAAGTCAGCAAGCATACGCTTTGTTGAAAAACTTAAATTTAGATGATCATAATGTTTGTGCTGATGGAATTATTGATGAAGGCAGTGACAAGATACATGACGCACTCATACATAATCCTCTTCATGTCAAGTCAAGCGGAATTACAAACTCTCAAATTATACGTCATTGGGATGATAAGAGCAAAAGAGGAAAAAGAAAGGGAAAAACAGAAAATTCAAGTAAGTATTCAATTAACGACAAATATATTTGTGCTTCTTTATATTATTATTATTGAAATAGTTCTTTTCTAACTAATGCTTCTTATGTTGTTTGAATCACCAAACGAATAAATTCTAGATGCAAAAGGCATAAAAATAAAAGGACTGTGAATATTAAATTACTGTGAATATTATTACTTTATGTTATTAAATTACTGTGAATATTATCTAGATTTTAATGAATTCATTGGTGTTATTTCTTTTTGCAGGGACATTTTGATAATAACATGAGATAGCCTTATTGAGGAATTCTTCTTTTAGGGGCATTGTAAATTATTGCTTGATGTTTTTTATACTCTATGTTCAAATGGAAGTTTGAATTGCATTCAACAATTTGTTTCTCTTTTGTAAAGGCATTTTATAAATTTCAAGATTGAATTCATTCCGGTGGAATATTTATCTTTTTAGTGTTTGGGGAGAAAAAATGAGACCTTCTGTTTTATCTATTTTTTTCCTAGCATGATGCTTTTAGAATATTGCGTTAATTAATTATTACTTTAAGGGATCATTTAGTAAAGGGTTAATTATAAAAGTACCCTTAAGGTTTAACCTAATTACAAAAAAACCCAGCTAACTTTTAAAATTACAAAAAATACCCTTGAGGTTTTATTTTGGCTAACATTTACCCCTTTCATAACCAAAAAATATTTCAAAATCCACCCTCAAATTTATAAAAAGGTTAGAAATTTTTTTTTAACTACCCACTATAGATAAGAAAAACTCTTTTCTACCCACCTTTTTTAGAACACCACTTTTATACCCAAAATGACCGAGATACCCCTCATTTACACTTTCAGTTATTATTTTCTTTTCTTTATCTTTCACTTTCACTCAATCATTTTTCACTTTTAACTTTACCAAAAATTTTCAAAAATTCATACCTTGCCGATGGAAGAGCCACACAATCCCACCGCCGCAGCCACCACTGTTGCTGGAGATTCCCCCCGACGAGATGACCCCATCCCTCCCCCCATACCGTGATGGAAGGCACTTCCTCCGCCGCCGCCGTTGACGCCTCTACTTTCGCCACCGTTGACGCCTCCGCTTCTGCCGCCACTGTTGAAGAGGTTAGAATATGGGCCTTTTTTTAATTTCATACGTAGGGTTTTAGGTTTGTTTGATTATTTGATTGTTGAAATAAATATTAGGGATTTAGAGATATTGATTTGGGGGATATTGATTTGGGATTTAGAGATGTTGATGTTGATTTGGGGGATATTGTATTGATTGGTACTGAGTGATTTTGGGAAAGACGACGATGAGGGAAGACGAAAGGTTGCCACATTATATATATAACGTGATAAGCTAAATCATGTTATATATAACGTGGTAATGTATTTCACGTTATATATATAGCGTTAGAATGCATGTCACGATATATAAATATAACGTGACATACATTATCACATTATATATAAGACGGAAGGACTTGGGGAACAAGAAGCGTTATCACGTTATATATATAACGTGATAAGCTATATCGCGTTATATATAAGATGAAATGACTTGGAGAAGAAGAACAGTTATCACGTTATATATATAACGTGAGATAGTGTATCACGTTATATATATAACGTGATATAGCTTATATATAACGTGATATGTTCTGGACAGTTTTCATGTTATATTTTAGCTTATAACGTGGTAAAAATATCTTATATTTTGTCGATGTTTTTTCATCTTATTTAGGTTGGACCTTCTTGGAGGAGGGAGTCTTACCGTGATTCCCGAGCTAATATTTCCGGACACATCAATCCCAAAGTCCTCTCTGTAATCGCCGCGGAGTTAAGAAGGTGCTCGGGAGAGTATGACGTATATACAGAGTTCAAAAACTCCTATTTCGGTCACTTTGTTGAGTTTGACGGGAGATACAACTGTAATGCTCCCGTCCATATACTTTTATGCCACGAGACACATAGACTGGAGGCCTCAGACAATGAGTGTTGGTTCCATATAGGAGAGCAGGACATCAGGTTTTTCCATCGCGAGTATGCTCTCTGTACTGGTCTACGGTTTGCCCCGACGCAGTTTGATATTACTGCGGACCATGACATACCAGATGGGGGGTGTATCAGACATATTTGACTCGTGAGCAGCACATCACTGCCTCTCGCCTGCATGATCTTTTTGTCGAGGGTAGATTCCATGAGTCACCGGCTGATACGCTCAAGGTGGCAAAGATCTTGGTTCTCAGATTATCCGATTGTCGGCCCAGATCGTGCCAGCGGTAGCGATGGATCGGTGGGTTTGGGTCCTAGTCGAGGACACCGTGCAGTGGGAGAGCTTCCCATGGGGGAATAATACTTATACGATCTTGATGCACTATATATGGAGTTTGCCTCATACATTGTCGACTCCTGGTGTTGAGAATCGGTTACCTTCGTATTACTTCTATGGGCCCATATTTGGGTTGTTGGTACGTACTCGTTTTATGACTAATTTCTGTATTTTTATATATGCCTGGCACTCCTGTTAATTTGCTTATTAAATTGGTTAATTGTTTTCTGACAGACATGGGCATTTAAGGCTATACCTTCATTGGGTGAGGCCTGTGGTACGAGAGTCTTGTCTGTCCGGGTACCTAGATGCCTTCGTTGGAGGTTCAGAAAGAGGCTGACAGACGAGGTAGATTTTTTGTTTGAGGAGGTATATAACTCGTATAATTCTTTGTTTTGTTTGTATAACTTGTATAATTGTTTATTTATAAATCGTTGTGTCATTCAGGGATCTTTTTTCTGCCATGAGATATTAGCGCCGAGCGAGGAGGAGGAGCGTTAGCTGTATTGGACAGACATCGTTGACGATATCCTCTCAGGTCCTCCTCGATATATCCCGAGAGAGAACAGGTTCAGGGGGGATGGCTCGGGGAGTAGGGGTGCTCGGGGTAGTTGGATATCCCGAGGTGTGAGTCGGGGCATACCTCGGGTTCGAGTCGGGGCACTCAGAGTGCGAGTAGGAAGAGCACACGAGGAGCACACGAGGATGTAGCCGGCATATCCATTCAGAGGCCTCAGAAGAGGCTTAGGACATATTCGCCAGCTCGCCAGGATGATGATCCTAGTATCCGACAGCCAGACAGCCATTCCAAGCACTTCTCAGAGGATATCCCAACCGATCATTATGAGGAGAAGTATGATACGGGTGAGGATGCTGATATCGGGGCCTCTTTGAGGACATTGATAGAAGAGCGTATTGTTGGGATAGGGAAGCATGTTGACGATCACATGACTCGCTTGGAATAGCGTCTGACATGGTTTGGTGACCACATATCACTCCTCCCTCTCTTCCCTCTGCTGTGACTATCCCTCCTCCCCCCGCTGCGACTATTCAGCAGTGACCTGTTCGAGATAGGCAGCCACCCCATCTTCTTATCAGCCCATTCAGGCCCACAGATGTGCGTATTAGAGACGCGATGGTGGCGGATGAGTATCGTCGTTTCTTGGACTCCACAGAGGAGTGAGTAACATGTTTAAATAAGTCAATTTCAAACATTTTATTTATTTTCTTTCCTGTTAATTAACCAAATGCAATTTGAATGGCATGACATGAGGAATGTGGAATTGATGTATACTGTTGGGCCGGGTTGGTTTCGGGAGCTTGAGGATATTACTAAGGAGATGGAAAATGATGTAAGTCTTTTATAATTTAATACGTTATTTATCACGTTATATATAACGCGTTCTGCACGACACGACCACTACGTCGCATCCTCCCTGCATTGCTGCAGCACACAAGCTTCTTTAGTCGGGGTCAGACTATTCGTCCCGAGTTGGAGATTCTCGAGCCCCCAATTAAGGATTGTTTTGAGCAGGCAGATAACGTCAGTTGCGGGCCATTGGCGCTTGTCCAGATTGAGTCCCTCATCGTCCGGAAAATGAACAAGGCAACTGTTCATAAGATGATTGCCAAAATTCGGCAAAGGATTGCATTTTCGATATTTAAGTATAATACGGATAGTAGTACAATTGAAGTAGAGAAGTAGTACATTTGTATATATTTTTGTAAAGTTGTAAGGCATTGTACATTTGTATATATTTTTGATTAGTTGTAAGGCAGTTGCAGTAGTACATTGTATATATTTTGACAATCATAACGTGTTAATACATATCACGTTATATATATAACGTGTTATGCCTTATCACGTTATATATATAACGTGTTATGACATTTATAACGTGTTTACACATTAACGTGTATATATAACGTGTTTACACATTAACACGTTATATATATAACGTGTTAATGTATAACACGCTATATACATAACGTGTTATACATTATCACGTTACATATAACGTGTTAATATAATGTGCTAATGATATAACGTGTTATGGATTACCTCATTCTTAATAATATAACTCACAACAAGATAATGGGCAACATAAGAGGAATTACAACACGTTCTTATAAGACATAAACCAAGATTAACATACTTCTAATTTTCATCATCCGGGCATCTGGGGCATTTTCCACGAGTATGATCAGTAGATCGGCATATTCCGTATTTTTTTTACTACGCACCTTTGCGGAAGTATCCGGTTGTGTTACAGAGGCGCTACCGTCTGAGCGGAATCGACATATTACATTTAACGGAATTGTGGCCAGCAACCCCACATCTTGAGCATACTTAACTCTTACGTGAACAGTTGCTCGATGACTTAACAACGGATTGTACTCTATTTTGTCTTGGTTGTCCGGCTTGTCTAGGATCATTCGGGGGATTGCATTCTGATTCTCTCATGTTTTCAGGTACAACCTACTCACCCGGATCAGGAACTGGTAGCACTTCACCCGCCCACATTTGTTTAAGGTTTTCGGTTTTACAAATAATGTGCAACGAATGAATAAATATTGAGGTTCGCCTTCCTAATTGCTGCAGATGCATGAGAGCAAGGCATCAACTCATATTCAAACTCTCTACAACTACATGTTCTTAAAGACAAGTTGACCAAATAATTCTTTGTTCCATCTTTCACCTTGTACGACAGTGCTAAGACATTGGACATCCATCCTACGACCTGCCTCGACTGCAATACCTATTCTTTTGGTTGCTTCTTGTGTTAACTCTTCAGCCCGTTCATTAGCAGCAGTGCACCGCTCAAAAAACCATTTTTCCATTATAGTACGTGCACACTCAAGCACATAACAAACTGGCAACTCTCTGGCCCATAATAATCGAATATTGAAGCTCTCAGCTGAGTTGGATATCATGAACCCATATCGCCAGACAGGACACTTACATCGAGACCATCTTTCCTCCTCTGCATGTTCTAATTTTTTAAATGCACCGTTCTCACTAGAAATTTTGATGTTTGCAAGATATTTTTCATAGTCTTACTACGGTAAGAATATGCTGCATTTCTGAACATTTCTACTAAATGCTGACCGTACTGAGCCAAATTCTTGGTCAAATGATAAGTGCAAAGACCATGCACTGCTTCTGGATACACAACTTTTATTGCATTACTGATACTCTTATGTTGATCAGAGACAATCAAAAGATCACGGGGAGCAAGCATAAGCTTCTCACAACTGCCTCAAAAACCATGTCCACGACTCGTCATTCTCATCGTCATCAATCCCAACTGCGAGGGAAAATATTTGGTTATTACCATCTTTTGTTTCGGCAACGAACAATATTCCTCGATACTTGCCTTTAAGGTCTGTTAATAACAAAAACAGGCCGGCCATGGTTTAGGAATCCAGTAATCGATGCATGCAGAGCAAAAAACATATACTGAAATCTATTCGCATGATCTACTTTCCACCTTGCTATAGATCCAGGATTTGTCAAAGCCAACATGTGTGTATAAGATGAAAACATTCTGAATGATTTGTTGTTATCTCCAAATATCATTCAAAAAGCATGATGTTTTGCACTTAATACAACATTATAACTCACTTTTAGTCCATGTTGAGATTCCAGCTCTGCCATCATATCTCTTGGAACGAGACTAGAATGCTCCACTAGCAATCTAGATGCAAAATAATGACCGATTACTTTAGAATGCATCTGTCTAGATGCATTTTCATTCACATTCACCCCACATCCCACGTGCTTGTCAAATTTTCCTACTCTCCACATATCATTTTTTTCCATGTCCACGCATTCTAAAAAGACAACGTTCATACCTGCAAATCACATTATAACGAGACCTATCTGAGCGTTCAACTCGGTACTCAACTTGATTTTCAAGGTGATACATGCCAACAACCTTCTCCAAATCAGCTTTGCTCATGTATGTTGCACCTTGCCGCAGTGTGCCACCTAATGCTTCCAATCTGCCAGGTTCATCACGCTGGGGTGACACATGTGATGGTGCAACTGGGATTACCCAACCTTGTGATAAACGAGTTACTGTTGTTTCCCTATTGTAATCCCATTCAGTATCCTCAACCCGGACATTTGTGTGTATGTTTGGAATTTGACTTTGATTCTCTGTTGATACGGTGTTGTTTTGAACAACTCTTTCTTCAATTGGAGTCTCGCAAAAATTTCTCTTCGTCTCACGTCTCCACTCAAAAAATTCTTCAAAATCAGCACGTTGGTGATCATCTTCAAAATGATTATTACCCTCATTATCATCACCACCATCGCCATCAGTGGCGACATTATCATCTGTAAGATGATTATTACCTTCATCATCAGTAGTATCATTATTATCGCCTTCCTGATCTGTTTCTATAAATATCTTCACCCCAATCACAACTGAATTAGGATAACAATCCTCTATACCATTGGGGACTACATCCTCTATGGATTGATCAATATTAGGTTCTGGAGCGCTTGGGCCGGGTTGTTCAACATTCGGTGTATGCGTAGAAGGGACACAACAGGGTTGGAACCCAATTTGATTCTGCATGACAGGGGTTGAAAATTGTATATTGTTGGAAGTTCCAACCGGTAACATTTGGCCACACATGATATTTTGTGAAGCCATTAGCTGCATAAAACCTCCACATGCGCCTTGCTCATTCCCAACTTGATTACGCCCAAACTGACTACCCACCACATCGTGCGAGGTTGTCCCAAATTGTTTTCTTTTTACGGTAGCGAAAACAACAGGTAAATCGGTGTTTGCAAAAGCACGATCAATGTCACGATCATTTTTCAGCTTTAACTTTGTAATCTTATTTCCGGGAATATCCACAAAAGAGTACATTATACAGTCGTATATGGTCCTATCGGCTTCAACAATTTCATATATCTCATCGAATAAATCATCATAATGAATTTTACCCGGTTCAACACATATATCCTCCTCTTCACCATTTTTATATTCCAAACCATCCCAATGTCCCCCAAATCGAACAAGAATATATCCAGAATTCATCTGTGGAAAATATCACGTTATTAAATTAAAATTTAAGGTTATAACACATTTTTATTACATATAACGTTATATAGTTTAACGTGTTATATATCACATTATGCTATATAACGTCATAATATATAACATGTTATATAACATATAACGAGTTATATATATCACGTTATATGCTATATAACGTGTTCAGAATAACACGTTAATGCTATATAACGTGTTATATATTATCATGTTATATAGCATAACGTGATATATATCACGTTATATAGCATATAACGTGTTATATATTATCACGTTATATAGCATAACGTGATATATATATCACGTTATATAGATATAACGTATTATATATTATCACGTTATATAGCATAACATGATATATATATATATATATATCACGTTATATAACATATAACATGTTATATATTATCACGTTATATAGCATAACATGTGATAAATATATCACGTTATATAGCATAACATGTGATAAATATATCACGTTATATAGTATATAACACGTTATATGCTATATAACGTGATATATATAACACAGTATATAGCATATAACGTGACACAAGAATAATTCTTCCAAATCTGAATCCTAAGTCTAAACCTAAAAAAAGTGGAAATTTTCAGAAACTGAGAAGAAATGAAAAGTCTTAAATCAAAAACATTTATCTACATATATAACAACATGAACTAATATAACCAATAAAATAGATAAGCTACATTACCTTGATTTTGTGATCTTCGACTGGTTTATAGATGGGTTGAGATATGGTGAGGAAGAAAAGAACTAGAGAGAGAATAAAGTGGGGATGGTGGAAGAAGAAAGAGAGAGAAGATAAAGTTAGATCTACTTTTAATGAAGTGAAACTACTTTTAAGGGTAAATTGGTAAAAGAACACCAAAAGTGGGTAGAAAAGATAGTTTGTTATCTTGTAGGTCAAAAAAGATTTTGACTTATTCAATGTGGGTAATTCTCACAATTATCTCAAAAGGTTACAATATACCCCTTAATTTTAACACTGAATCAAACCTCAAGGGTACTTTTTGTAATTTTAAGTTAGCTGATTTTTTTTGTATTTGGGCCAAACCTCAGGGGTTCTTTTTGTAATAATCCCTTTAGTAAAATCAACTCCAGCAGTTTTAACTTCTCAAATATTCATTTCGTGAGGGTAAATTGTGCAATGTAACTGCATTATTGTTATTTTGATTAGCTCAATCAATAACACCAAATGAACAATAATAATAAAAACCCGTAAAAGGGAAATATTGGAATGATAATTATGGTTAATTGCTACACTTTTATGGTGTTATTGATATATTTGACTTAGGACTGCAAATATTTTGATTAGCTCGATCAATGAATAACAACAAATGAACAATGATAAAAAAAAACCATAAAAGTGAATGTAAGAAATTCTAGTAAGCCTGGCTAACAAAAGCATTTCTTGAAAACACAAATACAAAAATTAACCCCATCCTTAGTTTGACATTCTAGGAAATATGTTAGCTCAAAACCCAATTGTATTACATATAGTCCATCACTAGGGAGCATACAAAAAATTCACTAACAATATAATGGGCATATGCATAAAATCATTTTCATGCAATATATAGTGTTGGGAAGTTAATTTTTAGATTTTGATGAATGCCATGTAAAACTTAGAATAGAAAGTTGGCACCCCATTTTCCCTGTAATTTGCACTATAATAGATAGGGCTGGTCGAGCTGAGTTAAGTCAGCTATGCCTGAACATGCAAGAAGTCAACTGGAGACTAGAAGGAAGACTCCGCTGTAAGGCAGCTGAGTGTAGCAAGTAAGAAAAGACAGGAACTCGACTGAAGGTGCAGCTGAGCAAAGTGTCAGTCAAGTTAACTCAAGATAGCCAAGTCTCAAGTTGATGTGACAGATGAGTCATCCAATAATTGGAAGCTGACTCGAAGTCATCTGGGGAAATCAAGGAAATGCAGTCAAGTCGAGACAACTGAAAGAGATCCGTTGCACAGAAGTCAAGAAAATTACTTAAACAAGTAATACTCCCATACTGCCTTTCTTAAAGTGCTTAGTCCCAGGAGCGTGCAAAATGAATAAACCAATGGGAAGCATCGCACGTGTCGAACTCGAAAAGTCAAGACTCATTCAATACGAGGAAATGTCAATTCCAAGGACTGCAACAAGACAAGCCAACGACCACAAGTATCTTTTGAAAATTAACCTATCTCTTCAACGGGCAAATTTTCAAAAGAACACTATATAAGGCTGAGGAATCACCTTGAGAAAAGGTTACCTTGATTACCTGAGAAAACCATTACAAGCAAGAAAGCAATATCTGTAACCTGAAATATTCTCAAGTCAATTAAGCTCAATCCTCAAGCCTACATTACGAAGGAAATCAATCCAACACTCACCTGTGAAGGAAAGACGACTTCAATCAGTTGAAGAGGAAATATTTGAAGAATCAAGGGGTCTACATTCCACAAAGGATTGTAGAAAGGTTCAAGGATGAACCAGTCTCAAGTTTTTGGAGGGCTTCGTGATCAAATCCAAGAAGCTTGAGCAAGTGGGCTGTAGTAGCAAGACAACTGCCCTGTGAAGAAGCTGAGTCGTACGAAAAGCCAGCTGTGCGACCAAGGCATTTCCAGACTGAGTCCCAACCGTACAAGGCCTTTTATACAAATCATTTGGCCTAAAATTTTAAACTCCGATAGACTTATATTTGAATAAAACCATTTAGAAAATTGGATTTAACATCCATTTGGTAAAGCTTGAAATTTTCTTGAAACAAGAATGGGCAAGTAAAATGCAAATAGCTACTAAATGTTCTATGAGTGCAAATGCTATATCAAAATCAATTACCTTCTTCTTGAAAATACCTTCGAGCTACTAACCTCGCCTTAGTTCGACCAATGTTGCCTTGGTCACCGAGTTTGTTCCGGAATACCCTTTTTGTCTTCTTCATCACTATCATCATAGGGCATCCAATTGATCTAAGGTGTTCATAATAGAACATTTACATCCAAATATTTTGAGGTAACTAATATATAGAGTACTTCATTTCTCATCTACACAACTTAACAAACTCATTACTGGCATCGCTTATATAAGCAAGAAAAAATAGCTCAAGTGTAAAAACATGCCTCAATCATCAATCACAAAATATCTTGCATAAGAGCATAGTAGAATAGACACTATTTATAGAGACCATGAAGCAAGAAACACACACTATGCATTTAGAAGATCATCAAGAGTCTAATAAATCATGCAAGTTCAAATAAGCTTAAGAAAGCTACAAAAGGTCTCTTTTGAAATTTGAAAATCCGATAGCATATAGTTGAGACCTCATTTAAAAGAAGTATTTGAACAAAGCAAATATGTGCAATCAAATATCGAATAGTGCCTTAAAAAAAATCTAAAAATCCTCTTAATGGCACTTGTATGAAATACTATGAAAAACAAGCACATAGGCACATGGCAATAAATATATCGAGTCTAAGAGATGAATAACAATGGTGAACGTACCTCGATATCTAAATCATTATCAGAAGATAGCCAATGAAGAAGAGATATAAATCCTACAAAATTCTTAAACAAGATTTGCACAAAGCAACATGATACAAGTGTAGGATAAAAACAATATATGTCACAAAAAATTCATAATAGATAATGATCATACAAGTTATTGTAAATACACAAGAGTTTAATATAAGCATCATACAAGGTCTTCTTTTCAAGGAATTTTTTGAAAACACAAATATATGTTGAAGACCTTAATTTTTTAAAAATAAATATTTTGAAAACTCATTTTGAAAATATAGGCACAAATAAAGACATGCATAATAACTAAATAAAATGCATATTTGAATGGGGAGATACGGTTTACCAATTACGCCATTTCCATGGGTTGTGTCGTTCCCATTGTTGATGGTATCTTCCTCTTTGAAAATCTTCATGTTGATGGTGGTTTCTCCAATTGCTCCATTTCCAAGGATTATATCCTTCCCTTTGTTGATAATATTTCCTTCTTGGAAATTCATTTTGGTGGTGTCTTCTTATTTGATCAAATGAATTGGTCATTTGATGTCTTCTTGGCGGAATGAATTTTCTCCGATTATTATTTCGTCGGGTACCTAATAAAACATTATTTTGTGGTACCCTCAAGTGCTTGGGTCCTTTAGGATTAGCTTTGAGACTTTTAGGTCTCCAACAATAATTAGAGTTATTTCTAGCCCGACAAGTATTTACCGTATGACCCTTTTTACGGCAATAAAAGCAAGTAATAATTCTAGGAGCATGATGACCAACATGTTTAGAGACTTGATTCTTTTTCATATGATTGACAACATTAAACTTATGATCAAGTTCTAGTTTCGAATTATCACAACAATCAACAATTTCATCGGTACTCAAGTTGGATTTAGATAAATCCTTTTTCATGCAATTAATATCCTCAACAAGAGTACTATTTTCTTTTTCAAGGTTTCTAACCTTGTCAAGTGTGGTGGTGTGAGCACATGATAGTGATTCATAGGAAGTAAATAAATTATCCTTTTCATTTTTCAAAACATTGAATTCTTTTTTCAAATTTTTGTACTTAACTAGTAAATCTTGGAATTCATTTTGAAGATCATCAAAATCATTTTGCAAATCACTATTATTATTTTGAATAACAATATCATAAGAAGTAGAGGGTTTAAGACATACCTCGTTTTCTTCTTCGATGCCCATAAGACAATGTTCAACTTCTTCATAGTTGGAAGTTGTAAGAGGCTTGTTCCTTATATTTGACATTGTATCCCTTTGAGAAGTAGATGCTTTTGTTTGACTCCTTTCATTTGCATATACTTCATGAATGGCTTCTAATTTTTGCCATACTTCATGAGTCGATCGAACTCCTACAATATGTTCATATTCCAAATTAGTAAGTGAACAATACAAAATATTGAGAGCTTTACCATTTAAGGAGATGGTTTTCTTCTCTTCATCACTTAGCTCTTTGAGGCTTTTGGAGGTGTGTGGTGTGTCTTTCATTGGAATGGATTCTCCATTTATGACGGTGTTCCAAATGTCAAATCCGCAACCTTGTAAATAACATTCCATTCTTTTTTTCCAAAATATAAAATTTTTGGAATCAAATAGTGGTGGCTTGGTGGTGGAGGTGCCGGATAGATGAGCTTCATTCATAGCCGACGATCGTTTCTCTTCACTCGCGATGTGAAACGAGCTTGCCAAAGAGTTTGGCTCTGATACCACTTGTAAGTCCAAGCGGCTATGATAATCTAGAGGGGGTGAATAGATTATCTCCATCTTTTCGATTTTACCCTTTTTTCGAACCGAAAGCTCAAAGACAATAATAAAGGTGCAGAATGTAAACAACACACGTCCATTTATAGAGGTTCAACCCACCTAGGGCCAAATCCTCTACCACCCCAGTATATCTGGGATGGATTTCAAAAATAAAAAAAGATTTTATTAATTATCAAAATTAATACAACAGCAACTTACAACACCTCAAGAGCACCACACTCTTCTTCAACACCACCTTTGAGATTACCACAATCTCTCTTGAAGATTACCACAATCTCCAACGGCACCTTGTGAAGATTACCACCATCTTCAACCTTGAAGAATACCAAATTCTTCAACACCTCAACAAGAAGATTACCACAATCTTCTTACACCTAACACCTAGATCACCCAAGTGTGTTCTTACCACAAGAACACTCACAAGCATATCTTGTGTTGAATGATAACCCAAAAAATCAAGATTACAACTCGATAATGAATTATACAATTGAGTGCAAGTGTCATCAAGAATAGCCTAGACCTCAAGGATGTGAAAGTGATAAGCTAGGCAATTTACAACAAGAATAATGACAATATAAGACCAAGTGTTTGCTTGAGTATTTCTTGTTGTGTTGTGTTGTTCTCTCTTATTGTGTTGCTTCAATTCTTCCTCTATTTATAGAAGATGTCTTGTACATGATAGGCTCCTCTTGGGGACATGAATTCTGTAAAAAATTGCAAGACAATTGAAGAAAAGAGCTGTTAGAAATCCATCCCACAAATTAAGGGAAAGTTGTCTGCTGTCAAACGGTCAGATTTTTGCTGTCAAACTAGAGGGCGACCGGTCACACACAGATAGAAATTTTGAACTGTATCAGCAAATTAACACGGGGCGACCAGTCGACGTATGCTTCGACCGGTCGACCCCCACATCAGTCGGTCGACCATGCCCATTTGGAGAATCAGGGAGTTCTGTTTCAACGCAATACTTGCAGGCACCGGTCGCACCATGGGCGACCGGTTGACCTGACCGGTTGACGCCCAGGGTGACCGGTCGACCTGCTATTTTTCACTCCAGGCTCAATTTCTGTTTCAACGTACTCTTCAAGTACGGGTTGCCCTATAGGGCGACCGGTTGGCCTCAAAATAAAAGTGTTGTCCAATATTTTATCGAAAATAAACTCCAAGAAATACTCCAAAAAATAGTGAAAATATTTTAGACCGATCGGGAGTATTTAAGCAACATTTGGAAACATAGTTTGGATGTAAAAACCCATTGATACAAAATCATTAAATGTGTTGTCCAAAATAAAACTTGAAGAAATACTTCGGAAAATATTAAAACCATTTTAAATCATTTAGGAGTATTTGGACAACATTTAAAACCATTGTTTTGGTATAAAAACAAAATCATCAAAATCATGATAAAACCATTTATCAAACAGATAACTTATAAATAAGTAATCTTGCTTGTATAGAAGAAAGCAGGTGGACTTATGAATTAGAATACTTAGCCTAGTCCAAGTGGGCCTTTGACTGGGCTTATATATATATTTAATATCTAAGGACTTGGACTTGGACTTGGACTTGGGGCTTGGGCTTGGCTTGGCTTAAATAAAAGTTAATAAATATTTTGTAATTTTATTTTCAGGTTTGGAAATAAAATGTATTATTATTTTCGAAACTAACAACTTGAATGGTTGTGTCTTTTCAGTTTATTCAGTTAAAATCTGAAAAGTTGTGACTGTATTTTCGAAAATGAAACATTGTGTCCTTTTATTCCAAGCCTTTCATCTTCGATAAATATAAGTTATCTACAAAAAATAAAAATACAAAATCTTCTATCCTTTGTTTTCAGAAGAATATTAAGCGCTTTGTTGTATCTTGAAGCAAATTGCCTCATATTATTTTTAATCCCCGCAGTGGGGGCAATATTGTCTTTAGGAAAATTGTTCTCGCGCCTCAAAGTCTTGTTAATTTCATTTTTTCCCTAACAAATACCATACCCAATTTAATTGGTAGAGATTGATGGGGAAGATTGTTCGCCCATAGAATTAGTTAGAGCACAAGCAAGAATACCTATACATCAAGGAAAATAGGTATGCACTTATTGGCATCTCCTAGACAATATTCGTTCTCTCCCCAAAACAAAATTAAAGATACAACATTTTATTTTTCAATACATTTTTCTACTAATCAATATATTTTTCAATGCATCATATTAAAACTATCCAAATTCATTCCCTTGATAACTTCGATCACTAATTAAATATGCCTTAATGAAATATTTGTGGAATAGAACATGTTAGGGAAATTTACGTTTAGATTTTGATGATACCATGTAAAACATAGATTAGGAAGTTGGCACCCTATTTTCTATGTAATTCAACTTGTAATAGATAGGGTTGACTAAGCTGAGTTGGCCGGAGTCAGCTAAGTTGGATATTACAAGAGTCGACTGAAGATTGAAGAGAAGACCTATCTGTGTGTTAGTTGTATGAAGCCAAGAGAAGGTTCAGTCAAGTGACAAAAAAACTGTCTCATTCAGCTGACTGACAGCTAAGCTATTCCAAAATGATTTGAATCAAATATCAAAGGGGTATGCAGCAGATAAGACTTGAAGAAAGCTGAAAGAGATCCGTTGTCAACACAAGTCAAGGTTTTGCTGGAAATAGGCCTTTGTCAGGCTGCCAGGAATAAAGCTATTTTGTTGAAAAAGGGCAAAAACCAAGGAACCAGTGAGATGTATCTGAAAACCTGCAGAAATGAAGAAAAAGCTGCAAAGCATTAAAATCATGGTACGATCCACATTAATGCTACAAGACAAGACAAGCCAACAACCTACGAGTGTGATTTGAAATGTGTGTTTATCTCTTCAACGGACATAATTTCAAATCTACACTACAAAAGGCTGAGGAAGCAAGTGAGAGAAGGTAACCGAGTTCATTACAAGTATACAAGCAATCAAGCAATAACCTACAAATACTCTCAAGCTTTTAAAGATATCCCCAAACCAAAATTCAAAGGAACTCAATCCAACACGTTCAGTGAAGGAAAGATTACTTCACGAGTTGAAGAGGAAATTCTATTTAAAGAACAAAAGGGGTCTGCTCTCCAAGGTTGAAGGAGAAGTAGTAAGGTTCAAGTACGAAACAGAAACTTTGGACTCGTTGGAAGGCTGTGTGATCAAATCCAAGAGTTTGAAGGAGCTGAAGTAGCAAGACAACTGTTTTGTGAAGAAGCTGAGTCCCAAGAGCAGCTGGCTGTGTGATCGAAGTTGGCTCGGATTGTTGATCGCTTTGTAACTAAGATCTTGTTACCTAGTGGATTCCTCCAGGAGTTGGAGAAGAGTGGATTAGAGAAATTACCCCATCCTCGAACCACTATAAAAATTGCTTGTGTCTTATTTACTTACAACACTTTTAATACTTGCATATATTTTATATTTGTTGCTAAGTTATAATTACTGAACTCAACTGATAATAAACATTGCTAAAACAAGTGTTGCAAAATAAGTTTAAAACAACAAGGGTGAAAAGTCTTCCGCTGAACAAAAACCAAATCAACTGTTATTCTAAGTGTTAGCTGAAAGCAGCTAAGTTATACTATCAACAGCTCAGTCGAGTTTGTTGAGTGGGTAACTTTGTTGAGCAAGCCAACCTAGTTGTTCGTCAAGTACTCAGCTGATTTGTGTAAAACTCTAAAAAAAAATCTAAAAGGACTACATCTAAAACTTGGTAAGGTTTATTCAACTCCCCCTTCTAAATCTTACTACTCACCCATTGGGACCTACAGAAAATGTAGAGATGTCAATAAGGGCCAGAACCAGAGGGCCGACCCTAGCCCGACCTTAAAAAATCTAAGGGCTAGGCCTATATTTCATATGCCCTTATAACATGAGGCTTTTTAGCCCGACCCTAATTGGTCCTAGGGCTGGCCCTTAGGGCTTTTTTCCTTATAAAGTTTTTGTATTTTACATATTTATATTCAAAATTTATTCTTGCGATACTATTAATCTGTTATTTGATCTCATTAATGAATTACCATTTATCTTGACAAATTATCAAATTTGATCTTTGATCTCATTATAATTTAGTACAAAATTAAATTTGGTATGTAATTGGTAATGATTATTTAGTACGTTAATAATTATAAATAACTAAAATATATTTGGTATAGACTATGTGATTACTAAAATAAAAATGACTAATTTTGAATATTTTAATCCAAATAGAATCTAAGAATTTCATGATTTATTTTTATAAAATAAGAAATTCGCAAGTTAATTTTTCCATCATGATGTAATGTTTTAATTTAGACGGAATAACTTCATCAAATATATATATAAAAAAAAGTCATAGGGCCGGCCCTTGACCCAAATTTATAGGCTAGGGCAGTGGTCGGCTTAGATTTTTCAAGCCCTTACGACCAGGGCTTTTTTTAAATAGCTAAGGGTTAGGGCTAAACTAGCTAGGCTGGGGGCCAGGATGGGCCGCCTTTATTGATATCTCTAAGAAGATGTCATATGTCATGTCGTATTTATGCAACAATCCATCAATATATAATCAAATAATTAATTTGGAAGAATTGATCCTCGATGCCGGGTACGTACACCACATATATAGCCAGTTGAATTGGTACGAACGCTAGAATTGATTAAAGGAGAAGCTCGGGGGAAATTAAGTTGTGTAGAATTGTAGATATATAGATAGCAATAATGGAACCAAAAGAATATGAAAAATGTCCCACCAATATTAATGAAGTGAGGGGGGTAATGGAACCATGTGCAGGCATATGGTAGTTGACTAACCTCTCTACCCTATTTCACTTCCAAACCCCCCAAAACCCTTGAAAACGAAAGATTAAAACAACATTCTTTTATAATTTAATCAAATTTTATTTATATATGTAATCTTATCTTCAAAACTTATTCTTTCCATTTTTCTTATATTTCTCAAGATAAACTATAATATATTTTTTGAATTAATTATCTTTTGCCTCCCAATTATACTTTGGACCAAAGACATAATTAATATTGTGAAACCTTTAATTAACATTAACTCTTAGCTACAAGGGCAGAGATTGGTGGCATACAGAGCTTTTCTATAAGAAATTGATATCCTCTAGTGTGAGATTTAAAAAAATTAAAAATATTAAAACTTAGGTTATTGTTTATATGATTTTTTTGAGTTATTCATCCGATTTATCCCACTTTTGTATACTGGTTCACCCCACATTTGTAGGCTGAATGTGAAATTGCATAGCTACCACTTACTTCTAGTAATAATATTTAAAAACAATGTATTTTAATTTATTCGTCAATTTGATTATCCACATTCTGATATATATCAACAAAATTGTTGGGAGCAAAAACGATATTTAATAATTAAATAAATAATTAGATTTATATATTGATTTAATATTAATTGTCCAATAGCTATTAATGGAATAACTCGGCTCGAAGGAGTCCGGGACTAGCCCATAGGCCAATTTCTCTTACGCAGCCACCAGGCCCACTACTTAGATATAAAAAAAGTTCACTCCTCTTCATTTGTAAGTACATTCACTCATAATTACTTGGATGCATTTAATTCAGTATTTAGGCATTGTTTTATAATCTCCCGATCACTGTGCTGACTTGAGCGTCAGAGGCGCCTCCCTGGGACAACCCCAGAGTCCTCTAATATTTGCGTGTGTGCAGAAAAGTTCCCGTTTGAAGAACTTCCTTCTCCCGGAGAAGAAGACTTGATGACGTCCCCCTTAAGAAAAAGAATTTGATTAGAAATATTAGATGTGGAGTGATCTGCGAGCATAAAAAAATGAATCTCACACCAAAGGATATCAATTGTTTAAGGATTGATGTCTCTCCTTATTTCTCACCGCCCATTTTTCAATCATCTTATCTCCCTCCTAATATTTTTGTCTCTCTCTCTCACAGAGAGATATACATAATACATAATTATAAAGATATCTTTATCTTAATTATGAGGAATAATAAGTAGCCGTTTGTGTCAGAAGGAAATCTTTATCTTAAACGAATGAATATTACTAACTTTCTCAATCTCCATCCCAAAAATTGAACCCAAACTCTCACAATATATTCTCTTCTTCAAAATCTCAATGAAGACTAATAAGAACTCACCGAAAAACCCTCCTTCCATCAAAACAAGGCTTGCTTTTCGCTTTCTTCGAGCCATGAAGAAACTTAACAAGCACACACCTACTTCGCCTATCATGGTGGACAAACACAAGAGATACCATGCAATCCGAGCTGCAGCCTACGCATCCATGACTTCTGCTGTCGGTCCCAACAAGGCGTGGAGCCGGGCCCTACTCAGGAAGATCAGAAACTGCGAGCCGCTGCTAAAAGGAAGAAAAAGTCGTCTTGTGATGAGAGGAAACCCTAGAAGCGACTTAGGTTTTGGACCAGAAATCTATCTCCGGGAGCTCGTCCCGGGCGGGAAAGCCCTGGATATTGGAAGGTTGTTGTACGAAACTGGTCATTATATAAAGTGCCTCAGAGCCCAAGTACAGCTCATGAGAAAGATTGTTGATTATTCTTCAACATCATCTCAAACATAATAATAATACTGTATATAAATCCAGAGACGTGTGTGGCGAAGGAGGCTGGAACTGCAAGTAGCCTCTTGTATTAATTGGTATCTACCCATCAGATATTATATTTCAATTCAATTTCAATTTTTGTCCCTTTTAAAATTAATTCCTAAATTATCTTCGTACATGGTCAAAATGGTTTATTTATCTTGATTAAACAAATGAATTTGGACAGAGCTGCCTTTAATAACAATTGTTTTTAACCAGATGGGATCTTCTATTTCAGGATGACCCATCCGCTAGTATGTTTTAATAATTGTCCTTCAATTTTGATTTTATGTTCTTTATTTAAATTATTTTTTTAGAAAGACAAAAACTCCTGTCAGACAGTGTAATGGGCTAAAATTCGTTAGACGAATCTCCGGGGTTCTGTTTTGCAGGTTTACGTCGGGGTTCTGTTTTGCAGGTTTACGCCGACGTCCGGTCAACCTCGGATCTTGGGATCAATCGTTCAAACTTTGACTGACTTCGGATTTCCTCCTTGGCGTCGTAAGTCCTCAGATTAGTCCTTGATTTTTATACATCATCAGTTGGCGCCGTCTGTGGGAACGACGACTAGATCTGAGCAATAATGGCACCATGGAAGAGAAATAACGAGAATAGTCGCAATACGCATGTTGAACGTCAGCCTACGGAACATGCCGAGGGTAGTCGTGCTAACTCTCGTGCATCAAGACACGAGGATGATCCTATTCATGAACATAGGCCTCGGGATGATCAAGGAATCCCGACAGCAGACGCTCAACGTCTGCAAAAGATGGAAGAAGACCTTCGCGAACTGAAATTGTTAATGAGAGGACTCATTGACAAAGAGGGATCCATGGGTAATAGGCCTAATAAAGAGAAAGAAATTAGCCATGCCCAAGGATCCAAAGCTTTCAACGATGGAGTCGAAATCGATCGGGAAGAGACTTTGGAAAGGCAGGCACTGAGATCGTTGAAGAGAACAACCTTAAACTGAAATTGGAAGATATGAATGAAAAGCTAGGGGTAATGCGGAAGGAGGTTAGGAAGCCGAGCACCAACCTATTTTCCCCCACTGAATCTCCCTTTGTTGAAGGTATCATGAGGGAAGAAATTCCCCCAAGTTTCAAGATGCCTCAGATGGAGAATTATGATGGAACTTGACCCGGGATCATCTTGAGAATTTTCAAGCTCATATGATGCTCCACGGGAGACCGACGCCATCAAATGTCGAGCGTTCTCTCACGTTAAGAAAAAGTGTAAGGGTTTGGTTCTCATCGTTGCTGCGGCATCCATCTCATCTTTTAAGCAATTGGCTCAAGAGTTCCTCAACCACTTCGTAGCGAAAAAGGTACAAGAAAGCCGGACATCTTATGGGTGTCCGTCAGAAACAGGATGAATCTTTGAGAGACTTTATCCAGCGCTTCAACAAAGAAGCCCTCGAGATCGAGGATCTTGACCAATCAGTGGCCGTGGCAGCGCTTATGAATGGTGTCCGAAAAACATCACGATTTGCCTTTTCCTTGGCAAAAAGCCTCCACTGACCTTGGCGGACCTCTTTAATAGGGCGGAAAAGTATATCAACGCCAAAGAAATGTCCAAGGTAGGGATAGAGGCTGAACGTGAGTCTTTAGACAAAAAGAGAAAGAAAGACGAGAATGGCGATAATGAAAACGCGAAGAAGAAGAAGGTATGGGATAGGTTGTCTGTCACTACTAGTTCCTCGAAGGATCGAGCTAACCCTCCGAGGTTCGAGAGGTACACTCCCTTGAACACATCTAAGAATGAAATCTTGATGTACATCAGAGATAAGGATTACGTCAAGTGGCCCTCAAAAATGAGAACCCCTGCCAATAAGAGAAGTCGTGACAAGTATTGCAGATTTTATCGCGACCATGGTCACGACACTGAAGACTGCGAAACTTTGAAAAATGAAATTGAGAACTTGATACGAAGAGGTTATCTTGGTAGTTTTGTGGCCAACAACCGAGGAAGTCCTCCGCCTAAAGAAAGAAATCCAAGGGAACGAAGTCCCAATATGCCGAACCAAAGGGGTAGAAGTCCGAGGAGAGACCATCCGCCAAAGAAATGGAGTCATAGCCGTTGTGCGGGAGGGCTTTCAAGGGGAAACTAACTCTGCAAGAAAATCATACGCTAGACAACCTCAAACAGAAGACGCACGAGGAAAGAGACCTCGGACAGATGAATCTATTACATTCACTGATGAAGATTTGGAAGGAATCCTTACCCCTCATGATGATCCTATGGTTGTTTTGGTGGATAATGGAAGTTCGGCAGACATCTTGTTCTATGATGCCTTTGAGAAAATGAGACTTGGTAGAGAACTTTTGAAGCCTGTGAAAACTCCACTGGTTGGTTTCACAGGGGAGGCGGTGGAACCAGAAGGAATAATTACTCTCCCGCTCACTGCCGGGGAACGACCTCAGCAGACAACGGTTATGATTGATTTTCTGGTTGTAAGGGTACCCTCTAGTTACAATGTCATCCTCGGACGGCCAGGATTTAATAAGATGAGGGCTATTATTTCCACATACCATATGCTCATGCAGTTCCCCACTGAGCATGGTGTTGGACGAGTTCGAGGAGACCAAGGAGTGGCAAGACAATATTACGTTGCTTCACTCAAAGGAAAGACAAAATCTTCAGAAACGTTAGCTATTGAAAGTTTGGAGCCTGAAGATAAAGGTCAAAAGTCAGGTGAACCAGTGGAAGACCTAGTTTCTATTCCACTTTATGAAGGGAACCAGGAAAAGGTTATGAAGATTGGGTCTTTGCTAGATGAAGATGTACGAACAAAGCTTATCCAATTCCTAAGGGAGAACGCTGACGTATTTGCATGGAGTCCATCTGACATGCCGGGGATTGTTCCTGATGTCATAGTTCATAAACTTAATGTGAACCCTGACTTCAGACCCATAAGGCAAAAGAAAAGAAGTTTCGCACCGGATAGAATCCAGTCCATGAATGAGGAAGTGGACAAGCTCCTTGACGCTGATTACATAAGAGAGGTTGACTACCCTGACTGGTTGTCAAACGTTGTTCTGGTTCATAAATCCAATGGCAATTGGAGAATGTGCATAGACTTTACGAGCTTAAATAAAGCATGTCCAATGGATAGCTTTCCCCTCCCAAGAATTGACCAACTGGTAGATGCCACGGCTGGATGTGAACTCCTTAGCTTCATGGATGCATTTCAGGGATACCATCAAATAAGAATGCATCCATATGATGAAGTAAAGACCTTGTTTATCACTGAGCGAGGTTTGTATTGTTACAAGGTCATGCCCTTTGGACTGAAGAATGCAGGGGCAACTTACCAGAGATTGGTGAACAAACTATTCAAAGGTCAGATTGGACGAAATATGGAAGTATACGTGGACGATATGTTGGTGAAGAGCCAACGGGCAGAGAACCACATTGCAGACCTCAACGAAACTTTTGCAGTGTTAAGGTATTACAAGATGAAACTTAACCCTAGCAAATGTTCCTTTGGTGTAACCTCTAGAAAATTCCTTGGCTATATGGTTACTCAACGAGGGATCGAAGCCAACCCACAGAAAATCAAAGCATTGGCGGACATGAACCCTCCCCAATCAGTGAAAGATGTTCAGAAACTTACGAGACGATTGGCGGCCCTTAGCCGTTTCTTATCTAAATCTGCAGAGAAGAGCTTACCATTTTTTAAGATTCTAAGAAATGCGAGGGAATTCTCATGGACTGATGATTGTCAGAGGGCTTTCGAGGACCTAAAGTCATACTTGGGCTCTCCTCCACTCTTGACAAAGCCCCAACGGGGAGATGTGTTATACTTATATCTTGGAGCCTTAGATGCGATGTAAGTTCCGTATTGCTTAGAGAAGAAAATGGACTTCAGAAACCAATTTACTATGTAAGTCGAGTCCTTAGAGATGCCGAGGTACGCTATCCAAAGATCGAGAAGTTGGCTTTCATTGTAGTGGTCTCAGCTCGTAAGTTGAGAACATATTTCCAGGCACATACTGTGGTGGTGCTCACTGACCAGCCTTTGAAGCAAATCTTTCAAAAGCCAGAGACTTCAGGGAGGTTAGTAAAATGGTCCATTGAGCTTAGCGAATTCGACATTCAATTCCGACCTCGACCAGCTATCAAAGCCCAGGTCTTGGCTGACTTCGTAGTGGAATGCACTGCCAGCGACGAGGTTGTCAAAACCTCGGCAACTGACATGAGCCCAACCCTAACACCGAAGGCAAAGACATCTGGACCTTGTATGTCGATGGTTCTTCAAACCAAGGAGGGAGTGGCGCTGGCCTAACTTTGACAAGCCCTGAGGGCTATGTCTTTGATTATGCCTTAAGATTTGATTTCAAGACATCAAACAATGAGGCTGAGTATGAAGCTCTAATTACTGGGTTAAAGATAATATTAGAGGTCGGAGCCAAGCAAGTGGAATCCTATAGTGACTCTCAGTTAGTGGTTCATCAAGTCAAAGGAGATTATGATGCCAGGGATACCACAATGGTCAAGTATCTTAGAAAGGTGAAGGATCTGATAGCTCAGCTTGACTACTTCAGAATACAACATGTCCCGACGAAGAAAATGCCAAAGCGATGCGTTATCTAAGCTCGCAACTTCACCTTATCATGAATCGATCAAGACAGTACCCGTTGAGATCCTTCCCAACCGCAAAGATTGAAGAAGATCAAGTTATGAGCGTGGACCAAGAGCCTAATTGGATGGACCCTATAACAAATTATTTAAAGGAGGGAAAGTTGCCCGAGGACAAACAAGAAGCTAGGAGAATCGTTTATCGCTCAGCTCGGTACACTCTCATTGGTGATCATCTGTACCAACATTCATATACTATGCCTTACCTTCGATGTCTTCGGCCTAGTGAAGCAGACTATGCTCTCAGAGAAGTACACGAAGGAGTATGTGGCAATCACTTGGGGGGCAGAGCTCTAGCTCAAGTAATCATAAGGCAGGGGTATTATTGGCCGACCTTGAGGCAAGATGCTATGAACTTTGTCAAAAAGTGTGAGAAGTGTCAGAGGCATGCCAATATCATGCATTCCCCGGCGGTACCGATGTCTTCGATATTCACTCCTTGGCCCTTTTCAGTATGGGGAATGGATATCTTGGGACCATTCCCTCAAGCCACTGGGCAAACAAAGTTCCTAGTTGTGGCTATAGATTATTTCACAAAGTGGGCTGAAGCTGAGCCCTTGGCTCACATCACTGAAAAGCAAATAAGAAGCTTTGTATGGAAGTCCATAGTTTGTCGCTTTGGAGTTCCGAAGGCAATTGTCCCAGATAATGGAAAACAGTTTGATAATGAGCGGTTTCGCGAGTTTTGCGCAGGCCTCAACATCGACCTTAGAACCACCTCAGTAACCTATCCACAGTCGAATGGTCAGGCCGAGGTGACAAAAAGGACCATCTTGCAGGCTCTGAAAATGCGGATGGATGAAGCTAAGGATCTCTGGGCTGACGTCCTTACTGAAGTGTTGTGGGCTTATCGAACGACCCCAAAGACAGCTACCGGAGAAACCCCTTTTAGCATGAGCTTTGGCTCGGAGGCGGTCATCCTAGTAGAGATTGGACTTCCAAGCTCCAGAGTTGAGAACTTTGAGGTAGAGAAGAACGCGGAGGGACTCAGGGTTAACCTTGATCTCATTGACGAGCACAGAGAAAGAGCCAGGGTCAAGATGGCTGCTTATCAGCAAAGGGTGGCCAAATATTACAATGATCGTGTCAAATCTCGATACTTTCGCCCCGGTGACCTTGTCCTTAGGAAAGCTCAGTTCAAATACCAAGAAAGGCACAACAAGTTATCCCATAATTGGGATGGCCCTTATCGAATTCGTAAAGTTGTGAAAGAAGGCACATATAAGTTAGAAGATCTCGGGGGCAAGCATATACTTAGATCTTGGAATGCTGAGCATCTAAGGAGATATTATCAGTAGGATAGGTAGTATTTTTATTTCTGTCTTTGATTCCTCTTTAGTACCAATGTTAAATAATTTCTATGTTACCAAATTTATTTCAAGTTGCAAATAAAAGTTTTATTTCCCTTTATAAATGATTCTTGGAACCAACTGGGTAACATAGGATTGCAATGGACAACCATTGCCAATTTCAAAGATAGGATTGCAGAGGAAGACCACTGCCCCTATCGAAAGGGATGAGTAATCCCAAAGTTTGATATTAATTCCGAGGATCAATCCTTGGAAATAAAGTCTTAACCTTGCTTAGGCTCTAAGGAGAAGTGGTGACGCCTGGACTGATCAACCAGCTAGCAACCGCGGAAAAAAACTCCTTGGAAACAATCTGGAAATTATCCAGGTTCAATTATTCGTCTATTGGATTAATCTCCTAAGATAGAATAATTGAGGCTTTTATCGGCCAAGTAAGGGGATGACCTGAACCACAAGGCTAAGGACTCCTCCAAACTCCATACAATTGGATATCTTTCAACTCAGAAACATCAAGGGACAATTCAGAAAATTATGGTCAGAGCTTGGCAAATTTCAAAGTACGTTTTGATCAATTCATACAGAAGCAAACATCACACATAGTCTTACAAGCCATAGCAGTACAACATTCTGAAGTCTCATAACATAGTACATAAACTACATCAGTCGAAGGACCAATCAGTAGACGTCGGGTCATCAGGCATCAGCTGGACCACCACCAGTAGAATCTGGGAACGAAGGAACCAAACGGCTAACATCAAAGGACGGATCAATAGTGAGAACTGTCTGCTTGCAAATGTCAAACCCGTCTAACCAATGGTCTAAAAGTGTTTCCACCATGGCTTCCTTGGCTTTTATTGCTTCATCAGCCCTCTGGTTGGCCTCGTCAGCTCTTTGGTTGGCCTCACCAGCTTGCTGAGATGCTTCATTTATCTTCAACTCCAGCAACGCAAGACTCTCAGTCAAACGATTCACTTCAGCCGTCTTTTTGTCCAATGTTATCTCAGTCTGATACCTATGATTGCTCTCACTCTCCAGCTCTAGGATCAGCTCCTTAATCATCTTGGATCCATGGTTGATCTTGGACACCATACCTTGGTGAGTAAGGACTAGCTGAAATATGAAAAATGATTAGTAAATGCTTAGCAAAAATATGCTCAAGATTGAAAAGGAAGAATACCTTGGCTAGAAGATCATAGCCATCGTATGACAATGCCTCAAAAGTAGCTTCTACAACCTTGGTCTTATCGCCGGGAGGCAAAAGATTGGACATCATCTCTATAGCAGTGTTTCGGTTGAACATAGAATCACCTTCGTATACATTCCACTCAGGGAAAAACTTACTAAGTGAATGACCCCCGCCGCTCCCAGATCCATGGTCCACGTTGTCAATCATAAGAGCATCAGGGTCCTTGGCACCAAACTGAGAATCAACTCTCTCCTTCCTCATGCGCACCGAGGTCCGAGAGAGAAGTCTGAGGCCTAGGCATAGGCTTGGACTTCCGAGAATGAGGAGTAAGATTCTTTTTGAAGGTTGGACCGGATCTTGTCTCTCAGTACGCTCTAGCAAGATCTTGGTCCTGTCTATCTTCCTTGCCTTGTTAACCTCCATTCCTGCGGAACAAAAGAGGGAGACATCAGCTGAGTGGTAAAGATACATATGAAAGAACAAAGTAAAAGTAGCAAGTCCATACTAAGGTCTACGGCCAAGGAGGGGTGAAAATGACTAAGCCCTGCTGCTATCAAGTTATCTCCAGATAGTCCTCGGTCCGTTAAGATAGGTCTTATCTCCAGATAGTCCTCGGTCCATTAAGATAGGTCTTATCTCCAAATAGTTGTCATCTTAATGGTACACGTGTCACGTCCTCATAATGCCACGTGTCATGTTCTCACAATGCCACGTGTCGATGTCAGAATTACGTCCCCAGGGGTAGATACTCCGATGCTTAAGTTAGTGTTTGCTCGTAAAGATTATGAGTAGTGAGTTTTTCGTATCCCCCTTACCTAGAGCCCAGGTCTTCTTTTATAGACTTGGTTATCTACCTGGCCAAGGACTCCTCCCGAGGTTAAACTCCGTAGTTAGTTAAGATAAAGTCTTACCACCAGATACTCCTCGGTCAGTTAAGATATGTCTTATCTCCAGATAGTCCTCGGTCCGTTAAGATAGGTCTTATCTCCAAATAGTTGTCATCTTAATGGTACACGTGTCACATCCTCATAATGCCACGTGTCATGTTCTCACAATGCCACGTGTCGATGTCAGAATTATCCTCATCAAATTAGAAGAGTATTCAGATGATATCAGATGGGAGTTATTTCCGCAACACGTTTGTGAATGACAAATGAATGACTTTAGGTTTTTCTTTTCTTTGTTGGGTTGGATTGGGTCTGAATTTTGGTTGGTTGTTGGGGCTCCGTCTAACGGATTAGATCTGTTAGACCGTTTGGCAAGAGACCAACTTTTTTAGAAAAAGCAAAGTAACTTAACGAGTTCAAAATTTAAAAATATTTTAATAATAGATGAGTATAACAAATAAATAAAAATATATTGAAGGCAAAATTATTTTTTTAGTCCTCTAAGTGGATATACTTAGAGATTTGGTCCTATTTTCTTTTGGACTTTGAATTTAGTCCTTTAAGTGGGCAAAATTCAGATTTTTGGTCTTGTTACCTACTACAACAGGTCAAAGTGACCTGTTTGGCTTATTTGGAATTTTGTTTTTAAAAAAATTAATATTTCAATTATAATGGATTATATGGATGCTTATTTCGCAATATACTTGGCAAAAATGGAGGGACAAATAAGAACAAATCCAACTTGGTATTATAATTAAATTAAAATTAAAATTAAATAAAAAATATGATTATATTATACATTTAAATTATCTCTTAAACTTAAAAAACAAAAATAATGCAATAAAATTCAAAATATTTTAATTAGATAAATACATTTGAAATTCAATAATAAAAAATAGATTTTACTTAATTAGTTTAAATTACTTCTTTTTTTTTAACAAAATAAATAATTTAAAAAAATCATATTTATAAATAACTTTTGGACTAAATAAATCAACATGTAAAATGTTTATAAATAATTTTCGTACAAAATGTAAAGTATTTAGTAATCATTGCACAAATAATTAGTGCATTTTCGAACAAATATATTTTTGTTATATTTTTGCAATGAGTACTAAATATTTTACATTTTGTGATACAACTAACTTTTAAAAAAATTATTAAATATTTTATATTATTTAAAAAAATAAGTAGTAATTTAATTTAATGATGTAAAATTTATTTTTTATTATCGAATTTCAAATATATTAATCTTATTAAAATATTTTGAATTTTATTGCAGTATTTAAGTTTTTTTAAATTTAAGAGGTAAATTAAGTATATTGGATAATTATATTGTTTTTATTTAATTTTAATTTTAATTTAATTAGAATACCAAGTTGGATTTGTTCTTATTTTTTCCTCCATTTTTGCCAAGTGTATTGTTAAATAAGCATCTATATCATCCATTATACTTGAAATATTAATTGTTTCAAAAACAATATTCCAAATAAGTCTAACAGGTCACTTTGACCTGTTGTAGCATGTAATAGGACCAAAAATCTGAATTTTAGCCACTTAAAAGACTAAATCCAAAGTTGAGAAACAAATAGGACCAAATCTCCAAACACGCCCACTTAAAGGACTAAAATAACAATTTTGCCATATATTTAATGTTGAAATCATTTTGATTATTTGAGTTTAATGTAAAAATAAATTTTAATTTGGAAATTCTTTCAAATAATACAAATAAATATAATTTGTACAGTGAATATTCGTACATATTATTTTTTTAAATTATTGATAATTTATATTTTTGCTGTAATGACATATGTAATGATTTAGTAAGAAAGAAGGAATAATACATATTTCTTTGGTAATATGTAGATATTTTGAATAATCTTTGCTCAAATAACAAGATTTAATTTCTAAAATATTTTAATAAAACTAATTGGATGTGCTTTCAATTCGTTTCATTAATAATATTGATTATCCACTAAAGATGACAATTTATCAATACTATGTTTTTTACGACGAATTATAGACAATAAATAAATGAAGAAGTGTAAAATTTATATTAAATTAGGTTTAAGAAAGTATATTTATTCATAGTTTTTATAATATTGAAAGTTTATTTAATTAAATAGTTAATATGTATTTTTTTCATTAGTCTTTCATATTTTTTTGTGTATTTATTATACATTGTTTAGTTTTTTAAAGTTTAAATTACTTAATGTAAAATTAAAACAAATCACTTTTTGAATTTAATAAATAGGGTAAAAATATTCAAATATTACTAAAAATTATGTATATTTATTTTTATTAAGGGTAGTTTTGTCCATATATTATATTTTAATTTGATTGAGGATAAGTGTTACGTACATTTACAAGTTCAGAATTAAATGAAACATAGGACCAAATTCAAGGGTGTACCAACGTCAACTAGATAATAGCCCAACATATGGTTTAGTTTCTTGGTTTATATGGTGTACGGATAGAGGAAATTAATGTGCTGAAGTTCAAAATTTTCTTTAATACTGCATTTGTTGGTTATATTTCCGTTTGGGTTTGGATAAAAGTATGGGATAAATTACAAAACAAACCCTCAGTTTTGGGCTAGTTACAAAAAAGCCATGGGTTGTTTAAAATTACAAGAACCCCTTGAGGTTTGATTCGTCTTATTTCCCCATTCATAAGAGGAAAAGAAAAAATATTTCAAAAATCCGTTGACATTTATAGAAATATTCCAGTTAACTCCTTAAATTTAAAATAAAATCAAATCTCATCAAGAGGCTCTTTGTAATTTTAAAAAATATCTAAGTTTCTTTTTTTTGTTTTTGAATTATCACAAATCTTTTGTTCTTTTTGTAATTCCCCTAAAAGTATTTGAAGAGCACTACAAGAAAAGGCGTATGTAATGACGAAAATTTTAGTGATAATGTAAATATCGTCACTAAATGTATGTTTATTGTGACGATATTTTTCGACGTCACTAATGGTTGAAACTATTGAATATCAGTGACAATTTTTTTCATCGTCATTATATTTTGTCACTATACATTTGGTGCCACTTTTGGTGTTGGCGGGAAATAATAATTGTCACTAATACTAAATAAATCAGTGACAATATCTTAACTCTTCACTAATTGTTAGAAGTATTTAGAATCAGTGACAATTTTTTTCGTCGTTACAAAATTTTATCACTGAATATTTGGTGTCAATTTTCGTGTCGGAGAAAAAAAGATTGTCACAATTGCTACTTAAAATAGTGGCAACGTTTTACATCATCACTAAAATGAAGAAGAACATTGTGATAGTATTTCCAGATGTCAATAATTATTGAAATATTCGGCATTAGTGATGATATGTTTGTTGTCACTAAATTTTGTCACAAAACAATTGGTGGTATGATTGGTTTTGGCGTCAAAATAAACGTTGTCACTATTGAAATTCAGAATAGTGACAATATTTTGAAGTCATTACTAATTAAAAAGGAAATTTGTGATACTATCTTCCAATGTCACTAATGGTTAAAATTGTTGAGTATTAGTGACCACATTTTGTTGCCACTAAATTTTATCACATAAATTTCGATGGAAATAATAATCGCGTGTCAATGTTGTTACGTAATCTAATGACAGCTTTCCAAGTTACCACTGAACTAATACAAATTGTGACAATATTTTTATATTTTTCTAGTCACTAACTTTTGCAACTAGTGTTTGTTAAATTTATTATTTTATATTTTTTTAATTATAATGAAAAGTAACATATAAAGAAAGATGAGAGTCAAAATCTAAGTTGAGATCCTACACAGACGAAAAATGATTTTGAATCAAATAAAATACTTCATTTTAAATTAATATAAGTTTTTTGAGGAAAAATTAAAAAATGCTCACTTTTAGTTTTAGACGTTTTGAAAAGTAGTTTTTGTAATTAATTTTAAATTTATATAGTGAGACGTATATGTAAAAAGTACTAAGAATGTTTTTTATTAATAAATTATATTATATATAAATCATTAAGGTTTTATAATATAAATTTTACTTATTATAGATTCTAATTGAATATTTAGGTCTACTTCAAAAAAGATCAAATAAGTATGAATATATCATGCATATTGTTTTTTTTTTAAAGAAAAATTTCAAACATTTAAAAAGTGGATTGTTTGGGAGGGTTGAGGTTTCAAGCGCCACTCTACTATTGTCATTCTTCACAGGTGAACTTGGGCAAAGAGAAATTACAATAATCTAATTGAACAGTGGGAACATATAGTTACTCCTATTCAACAGTGTCAAGTTTCATCATAATTTAATCTTCCCACACGACTGACCTGAAATTAATCTAAGGTCCAGTGGTCTTTTTATCAAGCAATACTGATCACTAATGCATCAATGTCGATTATCTTTCCGGTTTCCCTTTCAGAAAGAATAGAAAGTAAATGACATGGACCATTGGATTCTAGATCGAAGAACAACAATACTAAAATCAGAGTCGTTTTGGACACTACTCACTGTTGGGATTTTGCCTTAAGTCATGGAAACATTGTTTGATTTGCTCAACAAAAATTTCATTCCCAGCTGCATATGAAATGTATACAAGCCTAGCGTTCTGAAAACCTTTTCAGCAAAGAGGTCCCAAACCAAAACTAATCAACAAAAATACATGATGACAATTGAAACATTAAAAAATTCAACTCATGCAGCCACCTGCTTTTGCTGTAGCTTGCTAGTAGATTCGGTCCTAAGTTTTGAGGGCTGGAGCGAAAGTAAAAAAAAGGGCCCTAGTGTTAATATAATAAATTAAAAATAACAAAATCAATGGTATAAATATAATTTCGTTGATTTAACATGTAAATAAGACATGTAATAACAAAAACGTTATACTCTAACTTTAACATTTCGATCTTGTCAAAAAAAATTAATATTTTGGTCTTATTAAAATAAATTATGGAAAAAATCGTTAAATATAATTTACAATTGAAAAAAGAAAAAAAAACTACTAATATGGAGGAAGGGCGGGAGATGAATGGGGCTTAAAATGAGCTATTTGATCCTTCAATTACATTTTCCGGTTCTGAAAAAAGGAAAATAAAATAAAATAAAAAACAGTTAAGAGAAAGGGCAGCAAAAAGAAAAAGAAAAATAAAATAAAAAAGCAGGAAGAAAAGAATACTAAAATAAAAAAGCATTAAGAGAAGGGGAAAAATACTCTGGTCAAAATGCTTTAGCATAGATTCGATTTCTGGACCTCCAAGCTACCAAAACAAACACACTGCCGCTGGACTGAATGACTTTTACTAACATTTTTCAAGCTATAACATATATATAAAATGAAGCACAAAAACTACGGGGCCCTTGTTGCCGGGGGGCCCTGCGCGGCGGCACCACCTCGACCGCCCCAGGGCCGTCCCTGCTTGCGAGGAATTATAACTTCATCCGTACTGCAAAAAACGACCAGTTGAACAATTATCTTAATACATCATACCTGGGTCAAATTCCAGTAATATATTCAATGAATCCTCTTCTTCAGCAGTCCCCAAGTATATCTGAGAAATAAAGAATATACTAGCGAATCATATGTTAAAAAAACACTCACTTTAAGACAATAGGAATTTATCTCGACTTGCCATAATGTTTGAGGACCACAAATATTTCTTCAATAGATTAACTTCAAAATGTCAAAGTATTACATAATAGCATTCCTGTAAACAAAAAACAAGTTATTCCATTTCTGTTCAATTCTTTCCATAGGAAAACTCATAAACACACAAATAATAAGTAAAAACTAGATTATTTCTCACCTAAACCTTGTCAGCACACATACTTAATAAGTGGACAGGAGAATTAGCATCTTGGAAGAAAAGGATTCAAATTCAACTAATTAGTCTCATAATCATCCTCACTTTCATTAACATTATCTTCTTCATCATCTTCTTCATGATATTCACCTAATGTGTAATCTTCTTCTTCGTCATCTTCATTATCAATAATGTGTCAGCTTGCCCTTCCATCAGTGTTGCTACGTTTGCCTTGACGGTTACTGCAGGAATATCAATTCTTTGCCACTCCATTTGATCTTCATTTTGTCTGTATGATCCATAAGCCATTATGCATTCACCATATTTGTTCTCAACCACATTCAATGAGCTTCGGCCTTGTGTCTCAATCAGAACTTTCCAATCATATCCAATTTGATATCATTAACATAGAACACATGTTGTGCTTGACACGCTAATACATATGGTTCATTAGTCTTCCAGGGCTTTGATATAATGACACTCGTGAAATTGTACTGATCTTTCTGAACTGACTTACCTTCATACCAATCACACTTATACAACACAACTTCGTGATTTCCCAAGTAATCCAATTGGATTATGTCTATCAACACACCCTTCCTCTAATTTAATTCCTCATCGCGTTTTCTCTTCTTTTGTTGTGTCTTTCCAAATGTAACCCGATGGACATGGCTTAACTGTTCAACCACATCATCCCCTATTAAAGGAATTGGCTTATCTCTATTTTTCTTCTTACCATCAAAAGCGTTTTTAAGATCACGCCATTTATGGTCATGAGGTAAGAAACGTCGGTAGCCCATATAGCATACTTTTTTCCCATTACGTAACCAAAAGCTAGATGTATGCTTGTTACATATGGAGCTTAATATTAACATAATTCTTGCCATAAAACAATTTATTTCTTCTCATCACATGGTTGTTCAATGCCTCAAATCAAATTATGACCCAAGAAAACATAACAAATTCACGCTCGAAATTATATATTGTTGTTTAATACACACAACTTTATACTTATATGTTTGACCTTGTATATTTCTTCTAATAATGGTCGTTAATTTATTTTTAACTCATTTCAGGCATGAAAGATATTTCGCTCTGAAGATATTAGCACATAATGAAGCATTTTAATCAAGTTGGGCCTCATTTAGGATTATTTTACTTGTTTATTCAATTGACTACGACTTTCTATGTTGGTATATGTTTTAATCTCGTGTTATTTAGTTTGACACTCATGGAAATGGAATTTGTTTTTATTTTGAATTGATATTTGCTCGACGAGATGACATTATTTCTTATACTTGTTGCAAATTATAGAAGTATACTTAAAGGTACAATAAATGTAGGAAAAAAACAAAAAACAAAAAACAATAAAATAAAAAAAATATCACTGCATAACAACTTAGCCATGATAAATATTGTCACAATGGTATTTATTATTAATTATAAACAAATCTCAGTTTAAAACATTTTCATAAAAATTGCTTATTGTGACAAGTAATTATAAGTTTTAATGACAAATTATTTTGAAACTAAAATATTATTTAACATTGACAAGATCAATTTGTGACTAAAGAATTAAGTTCAGTGACGATAATTGTATGTGACTATAATACGGAATTTTAGCAATGACTTTTGTATGTGGCTAAAGCTTTAAGTTTTAGTGACAATAATTGAATGTGATTATATTATTGAGTTTTGGTGATAACTTTTTATGTGACTAAAGAATTGGGTTTTAGTGACAAATTTGTGTGTGACTAAAATATTGAGTTCTAGTTATAAAAAAGCATATGTGACTAAAGCAACAAGTTGTAGTGATAAAAAAAAAAGGTGTGACTAAAGCATGGATTTATAGTGACAACAAATTGTTGTGACTAAAAGTCTATGGTATAATAACAATTACGATAGATGTCACTCAAACTTTTAGTGACATTGCTTGTAGTGACAGCTAGTGACAATGTCTGATTTTGTCAATAACTAATAATTGTGACGATATTATTATATACAGTTACAAAAAAAACGTCACTAAAAATGCTTTTTTTTGTAGTGAGAAGTCTTAAATCTTAATACTTATATTTTTGGTGTTTGCCTCTAGGGGTGTTCATTTTTCGAATGGATCCGAAATTCGATTCGGTTCGAATTCGAATTTTAGTTTCGAATTAGGATTTTTGAATTTCGAATCGAATTTCGAATCAACTCGAATTTCGAATATGAATATTTGAATCGAATAACGAATTGAGGTTTTTTCTTCGAATTCTATTCGAAAATCCTAATTCGAGGTGAAATTCGACTAAATTCGAATTCGTATTTCGATTCGAATTCGTATTATAATTCGAATTCGTATTTCAATTCGAATTTTATATTCATATATTTCACACTATACATAATTATTTATTGTATATATGTAAATTATACACTTGCATTTATAATATATATAAATGAATAAAACACTAATGTTTAAATGAAAATGTAAAATTATAAATTTATGCTCTTTCCTTCTTGTTTTTTTTTTAGTTTTTGTTAGAAATGATTATACTTAATAGTATATGAAATACATTTTACATTACTTCAAATTTTTATCTTTAGACCATATTCAAATAATCATTTTTTGTGCTAAAAAATATATTTCGGTAAAATTGTTTCGCTCTTACAGTCTCACGTGGAGGGCATGTGGTGAAATAATCTATAAGAATATTCCACCAGCCATATCCATTGTATGGAAAAGTACAAAACTTGTGTACATACACTATACAACATGCATTATACATTTATACAATATAGTCTTTGACATTTTTCCTTTGTTTTAAATTCTTATTCCAATATGCATTATACATTATACATTTATACACTATATTATATATATTTATCTTCAGATCATATTACAATAATAAATTATATGATAACACACACTATATCTCTTTATCTACACACATACACTTTGTCAGTTTGATACCTCATACTCGAGTATAAAATTTATTTATCAATTAACTAGTGTTGGTATAAAATTGGCACAAAATGATTCATTAAATTTATATAAGGGAGCTCGTTATGAATTTATAATAGTCTTTAGGTAAATTAAACAATGAAAAATGGTTAGTCGATAATTTGTAATTTTGAAAAAACAAAATCTGTAATTTTATTGGGTATAGTCCAAAAGAATTATGTTATGAATCCAAACCTTATTCACTTTATCGATAAATTTGGATTTTTGGATTGACTCGAATTCGATTCGGAAATCGAAAAATCCAATTCGTTTAAATTCGATTCGAATTAATCGAATTAGGATCGAATTTCGAATTGAGGTTTAAAATTTTCATTCGATTAAATTCGATTCGAGAAAGTCGAAGAATCCGAAATTCGATTCGATGAACGCCCCTATTTGCCTCCGCGAGACGATATTTCCTATTTCACATTTTTATTCTACTTATTATTCCGTGTTATTTTTTTTAGGAAATAAATAACTTCATTAAATTACTGGAAAAGATCCATCGCCAATTGAGACAAAACATGAGGAGGATCATCCCACGAATCTGATAAACGTGAGGAGTTTTTCGCAAAAAGAGCGAACTCATGGGCAATAAAGTTTTTAGTTCTAGAAATCCAGAAAAAAAAAACGTTACAATTGGGAATGCCACTTAACATCCAGATATCTTGAAGGATCGGATCAATGTCAGCGGAGATACTGGAGCTTTCTCTAATTGCGGAAATGACAATGGTTGAATCCCCTAGAAAGGATAATTTCGTGAGGTGTAGGGACCTTGCTAGGAGAATCGCTTCTCGGAGTGCCAATGCTTCTGCTATAGCTGCTTGAGTTATGCCCGGGAAGCACTTTGATGCACCTTTAATAAAAGAACCATTTGGGCCTTGAATGAAAACTCCGACCCCTACGCAATTCCGCGGGAAAGAGATTACCCCATCAAAGAAAACATGAAACCCTGGGGGAGCTATCTTAAGCAAATCAATATTCTGTAAGGCGGGTGAAGGTCGTTCGGGGTGGAGGGTTGCAGTTTGAAAGGCGAGAGGGTATGAGATGCTTGGGAGACGAGGGAGTATGGAGGGGAATCGAGATTTTTAAAAATCTTTTTGTTTCGGGCGTACCAGATGTGGGAGCAGAGGGTGAGGAAGTATGCAGAGACATGGGGAGGGTAAAGCATGATAAGTTCTCGAGCCCATAAATGGGAGTTGGGCTGTTGGGAGTGGATGATGAGCTCGGACAAACCCAATAAGGACCAGATATGTGATGCGTAGGGGCAAAGGAAGAAAAGATGGGATGAAGAAGTGTTCGGGTGGGTGCAAAAGATGCATTGGGTCGAAGAGGGTAAGTGACGATCCATGAGATTGTGTGGTGTGGGTAAAGTGTCAGTTAGGAGTCTCCAATAAAAGTGTATTATGCGACCCGAGATTTTTAAGGCC
The DNA here is from genome assembly GCA_016081115.2 of Rehmannia glutinosa. Lineage (NCBI taxonomy): Eukaryota > Viridiplantae > Streptophyta > Magnoliopsida > Lamiales > Orobanchaceae > Rehmannia > Rehmannia glutinosa. The sequence goes on along the minus strand of CM071936.1, from coordinate 47,411,898 downwards.
CACAGCTTTTTCCAAATTGGTAGTTGGCCAACACTGGTTTCACTATGGGATGAATGAGGTGAAAATTCGGGCGATTCGATTATGGTGTGATATGCTGATTTTACTGAAAATTTCATGTTCTTGCTTGGAAACCATGACTAGAAGTTGGGTTGGGAGTTGAGGCTGAGGGGAATGGAGAGGATAAGGGCAGTTGTATGAGAGTCGAAGGTTTGGTGAATGAGTGGGTAATTCCACCATGAGGCTGCGAGATTAATAAGTATGGCGACAGTGGCACGTGACAAAGGGTGATTTGACGGAGGTGGGGGTAATTAAAAGGGAGGTTTTGGAATCCAATGATCCCCCTAGATTTTTGTATCATGCCCAGAGCGAATTCACTTAATACATCCCAGTTTGAGAGCCCGAATTCCGTCAAAAATGCCACGCCAAGCCCAGGAGGGGCGGTGGCCTAATGATGCACTAAGGAGGGGGTATTTTGAAAATATTTGCTTTTAGTGTTGTGGCTAGGAGGTATGATGGTTGAGTGAGTATACACCAAGCTTGTTTAGACACTAACGCTAAATTAAAAGCTCGGAGTTGGCGAAAACCAAGGTCTCCAGAGGATTTGCTATGAGTTAAGGTTGCCCACGAGGGCCAATGAATTTTCTTTTTATCGGATGTGCTTCCGCACCAGAAGGATGAGATAGTGGATTGGATATCAAAGATGACGGAATCGGGAAATTTGAAAAAACTCATGGCATAAGATGGTATAGCTTGGAGAACGGATTGGGTGAAAATTTCCTTACTCGCCTTAGAGAATTGATTTGCTGACCAACTTTGCATCAGTTGCCATATTTTATCTTTAGTGTAGGCAAATATCACTTTTTTATTTCGCCCAATTATGCTAGGGAGTCCGAGGTGCTTGCCATGTGAACTTCTTTAATCCCAAAATGTTGAAAATAGATGTAGAGGTAGTTTGAGGCACATCCTTGCTGGAAAAAAATCCCCGATTTTTCGAGATTCACGAGTTGGCCCGAGACCCTTTCATATAGTTTAATGTCCAGTCAGAGATATTTAGCTTCGTCTTTTGTAGCAAACCCAAATAAAAGTGTATCGTCCGCGAGGAAAAGATGCGAGACTAGTGGAGTTGTACGGCTGATGGCGATACCATGAATTTTCCTGCATTTTTGAAGGTCTTGCAAAAGACAAGAAAAAACCTTCGAGCAAATAATGAATAAATATGGTGAGAAGGGGTCGCCTTAGAATAACCCGCTAGAGAGTAAGATGGCCAAATTCAGTCCCATTAAGTAAGAAAGAGAAGAAAACAGTAGAGACACATTTGTAAATTAAGTCAACAAATTAGGGAGGGAAACCTAGGTTAGGGCCACTCAACTCTGTCAAACGCTTTACTCATATTAATTTAATAGAGATAAGTCCAGAGTTCGATGATGGTTTAAACTTCATATTATGATGGATTTCATGCGTTAGGAGGACATTGTCCGTGATATAGCGACCGGGAATAAATGCGGATTGAGACTCAAAAATCACAGAAGACAACATTAACTGGATACGATTAGCAAGCACTTTAGATGCAAGTTTGTAAATCACATTGCAAAGACTTATGGGACGGAATTGAGTGATAAGTTAAGGATTTTTATTTTTAGGAATCAAAACAATGTGAGTAAAATTAATGTTTTGCTCAAAAGATTGATTATTAAGGCCATTAAGAACAAATTGAACTACATCAGACCCAATTACGTGCCAAAATATTTGGAAAAAGACAGGACTCATACCATCGGGACCAGGTAATTTGAATTGATGCATTTATTTGAGAGATTTGATGATCTCTCCCTCCGTGAATGGTTTAAGCAAAATTGATTCATCATTGGTGTTACTCGAGGTCTGATTTTGGAGATGGTCTGAGTGATATCCTCTTTGGATGGGGAGGCGGAAGTGAATAGGCTCCCAAAATGATCGAGAATAATTCGCTCAATACCTTTCGGTGATGTTTGAAGGGATCCAGTAGCATCTTTTAGTCCAGCTATGTGATTCACGGCCCTTCGTATGCTAGCTGAGTTGTGGAAAAATATGGTATTTCGGTCCCCTTCTTTATACCAATAATGTTTCGCCCGTTGCTCCATTTTAAGTCATGTTGGTCCAATAAAACCTCTAGACGATGGTGGAGAGTTTCGATGGACTGTTTTGTATCCTCTGTGATGTGGCCCGATTGGAGGGCTTGAATTTGACTTTTTAAACCATCAATGTAGCTATTTAAGTCTCTGAAGTGCTGTCTACCCCAATTTAAAAGACCCACTGAACAACTTTTGATTTTACGGGGGAGAGATTCGATGTCAGTGTCCAAATGCTTTTTGATTATATTTCACATTCATCTGCCCAAATCCAAAGAGCTTCAAAACAAAAGATTTCCTTCTATTTCTGTAAGTATGGGGGTCACTATTTCGAATTTGAATATGGATAAGAGCGTGGCCTGAATAGAAGGATGGGCAATTATTAACTCGACTCCAGCGAAAAAGAGTGCGCCAGGATTGGTAGGCACTTTAGATGCAAGTTTGTAAATCACATTGCAAAGACTTATGGGACGGAATTGAGTGATAAGTTAAGGATTTTTATTTTTAGGAATCAAAACAATGTGAGTAAAATTAATGTTTTGCTCAAAAGATTGATTATTAAGGCAATTAAGAACAAATTGAACTACATCAGACCCAATTACGTGCCAAAATATTTGGAAAAAGACAGGACTCATACCATCGGGACCAGGTGATTTGAATGGATGCATTTATTTGAGAGCTTTGATGATCTCTCCCTCCGTGAATGGTTTAAGCAAAATTGATTTCATCATTGGTGTTACTCGAGGTCTGTTTTTGGAGATGGCCTGAGTGATATCCTCTTCGGATGGGGAGGCGGAAGTGAATAGGCTCCCAAAATGATCGAGAATAATTCGCTCAATACCTTTCGGTGATGTTTGAAGGGATCCGGTAGCATCTTTTAGTCCAGCTATGTGATTCACGGCCCTTCGTATGCTAGCTAAGTTGTGGGAAAATATGGTTTTTCGATCCCCTTCTTTATACCAATAATGTTTCGCCTGTTGCTTCCATTTTAAGTCATGTTGGTCCAATAAAACCTCTAGACGATGGTGGAGAGTTTCGATGGACTATTTTGTATCCTCTGTAATGTGGCCCGATTGGAGGACTTGAATTTGACTTTTTAAACCATCAATGTGGCTATTTAAGTCTCTGAAGTGCTGTCTACCCCAATTTAAAAGACCCACTGAACAACTTTTGATTTTACGGGGGAGAGATTCGATGTCAGTGCCCAAATGCTTCTTGATTATATTTCACATTCATTTGCCCAAATCCAAAGAGATTCAAAACAAAAGATGTCTTTCCTTATATTTATGTAGGTATGGGGGTCACTATTTCGAATTTGAATTTGGATAAGAGTGTGGCCTGAATAGAAGGATGTGCAATTATTAACTCGACTCCAGCGAAAAAGAGTGCGCCAGGATTGGTGGCAAACCGCTCGATCGAGCCATGCACATTGGGTGTAGGGGTTAGCAAAGAGTCGATGCCAGGTAGATGGACTGCCTTCAAATCCCAAATCTGTCGTGAAATATCACAAGAGCATTTCTGAAGCTGTTTATTTGCCAGTTAGCCTGAAGGTTTGCTCCTTGAAATTCCTCTTGAGTTAGGACTTCATTGAAGTCACCGCCTATAATCCATGGTTGATCTGGAGGATTGTATATATAAGTTCTGAAAGTGCTCCCAAACTTGTCGTCGCAGGTTGACGTTGGGTTCTCCATAGTACCCTGTGAAGTGAAAAGTTTGGCCCAAAAGTCCCATGTCCACATCGATAAAATTATCAGAGAATTTTCGGAGGGTTACTGAAATATCTTTGCGCCACAAAAGCGCAAGGTCACCTGACCGACCATGAGCATCGACAGAAAAACCATGAAAATTGAGAGTGCACTTAATTCTTTCGATAATTGGAGTCTTGCATTTTGTTTTGGACAAGAAAACCAGTTGGGGAGCTTTGGTGCGGATGAAATTCCATAGTTCTTGAATTGTCTGAGGGTTCCCCAAGCCCCGGCAATTCCAACATAAGAACTCATTGTGATCGGTCGAATTGGCCCTTCCCAATCTCCGCTGTTGGGTTATCTAGGGATGAGGAAGCTTTCGAGCTCAGGGAACAAGGATGGTTAGGTGGAGGAAGAACATCTGGGAGTTGTTTGAGTTTTTAGGAGATGACTTCGATGGGAATTTCGGAGAGAGAGGTGAATGGTTGGAAGGTGGGGGGAGTTTCCGTTTCCTTGCAGGTTTAAAGGTTGAGGCTTGGGGTTTGTCGGAAAGTAATTTCTTTTTGATGGATATAATTTTCCTGGCCACTTTACGAGCTGGGGAGTCGAGGTCCATACGGACGGGAACATGGAATGGGTTGGACGGGGTAAGGGGGTTGAGATGTTAGTATGGGTATTAAGAGTAGAGTCGTGAGGATGAGAGCTGGGAGGGGATTTTTGATCGGAGGAGCAGTGGATGGGGGTTGGATTGGTTGGGAGGGAGTACGTATGTTATTTGTGTGAGGTTGCATAGGGCCGATGTTGAGTATCTGAGAGGTGGTGGCAGTGGTGGTTATTATAGTAGAGTGAGCATCGGAGTTGTGTGTAGGGGAGTTGTGAGTAGGTGAATGAAGTTTGCGGTGGAAGTGGATAAGGGTGCAGCATAGCATCTTGAGGAGCAAGTGTTTGGGGCAGCGGGGCGATGGGAAGAGATGTAGATATGAGGGGAGAATTATGAGGGATTCTGAGGGGTGGTGTGGAGGGAGGTATCAGAATTTGTGTGGTGGGTTAAAGGGGGGGTGAGAGTGATAGGGAGGTTGGTTTGAGCATCTGTATGAGAGTTAGCAGGTTTAGAAGTATTCGGGTTTGTGGGATTGGTGGGGTGGGATCCATCGAAAGGACTAGAGAGGTAGGTTTCTCGAATCCAGGGCCTAAGAGCGGTTTCGTATCGTTATCCATTGGGTTTAAGATACGGAGTTCACAATCACGATCAACGTGTCCGATAATACCGCAATGATAACAATAGTTTGGGAGTCGTTCGTAATTTATCGGGAGAAGATATTATATTCCATGAAGTCGGGTTTTCACAACACGTCTCAAAGGTTTTGTGATATCCAGTTCGACTTGAATGCAAATATATCTTCCAATTAGGAAACCATCAAAGTCGATATCGACAATGAGATATTTTCCAACAAAGTTTCCAGCCGAAAAAGCGAAAGACTTGTTCATAAGGCCAATAGGGATATCATGTAGTTGAATCCAAAATGCACTAAATCTGAAATCCATCTTAGATCCAACATGAGACATAGAAGCATCCTGGAGCGCGAGAAGGAATTTATCAAAGAGCCAACAAGGTCGCAGAACTGAAAGTGGATTGTGTTATCACCAAGAGGTTTACAAGACATGTCGTGCCTAGGACTCCACACCTTTTTAAACATGGAGGAGATCGACTCGTGATTAATAGTGTGGGGTGCTAGAACACGGTCAATAAGCTTCAGGGAATCATCAAAATTATCGAGGGCAAAGATTCCATTGCGAATTCAGTCTGTTCCACCTGATTGAGAGTGAGATTTCCGTATAGATGTGTCAGGTTATCCGCCATATCGAGAGTATCAAACCCAAGCCAGAATACAGAATTAAATTATGAGTAGGAACCATAGATGTGATCGTCTTCTGTAGAACCAGTCATAGGGGAGATCTGCAAAGAAAACATCACAAAAAAATAAGATTAAGAGGGGAAGGTAGAGAACGAGAGCAGTAGAGAAAAGGAAATTAGGAGGGGCTAAAGGCATGATCTACCATGGAAAACTCCATGGAAGACATGACGCTGGAGATAGGTCGCTTAAGGAATCTCGAGAGAATCCTAGGAGATTATTCCATGTTATTAGATGTATGTAATATGTAATATGTCTTTGAGATAAATATGTGTTATTGATTGTTTAAATATATCTACCCTTGTCATTCAATTGGATAATGGAACATAATGTGAAATACTAACGTGGAATAGGAATCAAATCCTTCCTTCAAAAATCCCACGAACTCCACGCTAAATATGGCAAGCAAATAGATGGTATTTAGCTAAGCACAATTGAGATCTTATATTCGGTCAGCGTGATTTTAGTCCGATGATTGGCATTTATTGTACAGTCCTAAAATCACAAAACTTGCAATGTCGATTTGGTCCATGGCCATGCTTGTTAAAAAAATTAACGGAAAAATCTCACATGCACGTTAAGTTGTGAATGAAGGCACGCGATTTAAGCAAATTAATATAATCTCATACTAAGACACATATAATATACCACTACAAGAAAAGAGCCAAATTCCAATAAAATAATTCAAACGGATTCAAAAATTTGAAATTTTAACATTTCAATGAAAATTCCAACAACACAACAAATCATTGGAATATTACAACAGTAATTCAAACGGTAACCAAGACCGTTAGAATTTTAAATTCCAACGGAAATTCAAATACCATAACAAATCGGTGGAAAATTCTAGTAGTAATTCCAACGGGAAACAAAAATATTAGAATAAACCACTGAAAATACTGTTGAAATTTTTAAAATTTTAACAAAAATTCCAACGACAACTAAAATTGTTGGTATAAACTATTGGAACTTCCATTCGAATTTAAAATTTCAACAGAAATTCCAACGATAAATAAAACTGTTGGAATTTTCATTGGACTTAATTCCAATGGTATAACTCCATAATTGGTAATTTCTTGATCAATAGTATATGATGTGATCTATTAGAGTGAGAGAGAAGAATGAGATTGTGCGAAAGATATGTGAAAGATACATAAGGAAGGAGCTCATATTGCTTTTCAAAATTGCCACGGGGAGTTCTATGATTGATCTTATTTTATAATGTAAAACTGAACCACAGTTGGGGTAGAAAGTGTGTGTTTTTTTATAATTACCCCTAATCTCAGTGATAATTTTGTAATTATCCCTTTTTATAATCAACCGTTTCTGAAAATGATCAGAAGCCCACTACAATTAGAGATGTTAAACGGGTTACAGCTGTAGGACTGATCCGTTTAAATCGAAAAAAAGAGATTTAGGGCCAATTAATTTCGGTCCGTTTAAATTAGGGCCTTTTGGCCAGGCCGTTTAGTATGAAGCTCGTTAGGGGCTAACTTGCTAGCTCGTATTTTAATATATATATATATATATATATATATATATATATATATAGGAATATGATCAAATGAGACAGGCCCCTTACCTAAGACTGTAAGGACTAATCACAACCGCTAATATCAAATAATCAACGAATAATCAGCGGATAAGATTAGAATTAATGTTAATACATTAAATAATTCATTTTGACACAAAAAGGATAACAAGGTAAAATAACAATATGGTGTAACAAACTTCCCACTAAATCTGTTGACTAAAAACGAAAAAATCTCCTTCATATCAATTACGTTCCATACATATATCAATCTCACAATCAAATCTCTCTCTCTCTCTCTCTCTCTCTCTCTCTCTCTCTCTCTCTCTCTCTCTCTCTCTCACACACACACACACACACACACACAAACATAATTATTGTTGTGACTGTACTGCATATTTAGAATAAGTATACTGCATAGATAGTTATGAGACACTGCATAGTTTGTTGTTGCTTAATGCATGCATCATAGTTATAAAATACTACATAGTAATGTTTTACTTGGTGTAGATAGTAATGAGATAATGCAAAGTTAAATGTTGTTTGATGCAAAGATAGTAATGAGACAATGCATAGTTAATTGATGTTTGATGCATATACAATTATGAGACGAAACATAGTTAGTTGTTGTTTAATGCACAATTATTTGTTGTTTGATGCATATATAACTATAACACAATGCATAGTTAGCTATTGTATGATGCTCGGTATAATGAATACATGGTTTGAATAAATTGCATATTTGGAATACATATATTGCGTATATAGTGGAAATTTACTGTATAATTAGGTTCATTTTCCTTCATACATAAAGGGAACATATTCTATATTTAGAATCAATGTGATGCATATTTTGAAAATGAAAAATAACCTTAATCGCGGAAGTTTTCATATCAGATATCCAGTCCCTCAAAATCACGATTTATGAACAATCACGTTCCAAAAAAAATGCCATAATAAATGTTCCAAAATGCCCTTAATGAAAGGAAATAAATAAATAAATTATAAGAAAATTAAAAATCTAATCCATTGATTTTACTTAATAAATAGTTGTGATTAGCCCTCACTATCCTACACAGAGACCTCTATCTCATTTGATCTTATCTCTATGTGTGTGTGTGTATATATATATATATAATTATAATATTCTATATCTATTTTTTATTATCTTTTACTAATAAACATTTTCTAATTCACGTGATGATTTTAGTTTGTACGGCGTGAATATTTTTTTTTAAAATTGTGAATTTTTATTTATTCATTTTAATTATACAACTCATTTGTAATACTTTTATAGTTTTTTTTTACAATGTGTTTCAATAATATATACACAAATATAAACTTCTTACTAACAATTGGTTTTTTTTGTTTTGTATATTTTAGATGAAAAAAATTAGAAGATAATATTTTGTCTAAGAAAATATTAAATATGATTGAGGATGATGTTTGATTACTAGTTACTTAGTTGTGTGCTTGAGTCATATTTGTATGATTTATTTATGAAGTTTGATGCACGAGTGTTTGCACTTTAAGATTTTGTCTATGTAATTCAAATATAAACTAGGTTTTTATTATTACGGATCATTTATTTGTGTATATTGAATTTGAATCTCAATGTTATTCATGTTTTAATTTAAAAGAAATAGTTAAATATAAAATTTTAGTTTTGTTAGCGTATAGCCTGATAGGGCCCTTTTTAGCCCGAAGCCCGATAGAGTTAGAGTTAGATTCTCAATATTGTCAGTTCATTAGATGGTGACCAATTTAACCCAAACGTCACTTAGCCTGAAGCCCGGTAGAGCTGTCCCGAAATCGCTAAAGTCAGCTTGTTTAATATTTTTAACTACAATTTGTTGTCATTCCAACAAATTTAATTGTTTAACAAGTAATTAAAACTATATGCCCTAGATATAAGAGGACATGGCCTTAAATATTAGGGTCATGGATACTTTTGCCCCACTTTTTTGGAAAAAAAAGACAGGCTTTTACGCTTTTCGGTAATTTTTGGATAAAATTACGCTCATGCCCTTTCTATAGACAAATTTACGCTCCTGCCAAAACTTCCGAAATTTTTTACGTTGTTGTTTCTTTATTGTTTTAAACACGTTTTTTCTAATCAATTTTCAGAGAAAAATAAATTTAGCCCCCATTAAATAATCCATTTTATACTCGAAATCTTATAAAAAATAAGAAATATACACATAAAACAATACATATTAAAACCAAACAAATTGGAAATAATATATAAAAAATATAAGTAGAAAAACACAATCCAATTTTTGATCTAATGCATGAAAACATAAAAAACATGGAAACAACCAAGAAACAATATAGAAACAAACCAAAACAATATAGAAAATACCATATGAGCAAAGAGAGCTTAAAAATAGGTTAAAAAATTATATTTAAACATCGAAAACTACGTGGAAACAACAAATAAACATAAGAACAACATTAACAACGGTATGAAAACAACCCAAAAACAACGTAAAAAATATTCAAAACACCACATGAATAGAAAGAGCTTAAAAGCAGGTAAAAATTGTATCTACACATTGAAAACTACATGGAAACAACAAAAAAATTATTCGAACAACATTAAAAATATTATAGAACAACACATAAACAATGAAACAATGTACAAAACAATACATGAACAAAAAGCAACATAAAAAATAGGTAAAAGTTGTTTTGAAACATCAAAATAACAAAGAGCCAACAAAGAAACAAATTTAAACATCGAAACAACATATATAACATATAAAACAATACATGAACAAGAAAAAACGAAAAAAAAAACGTAAAAATAATAAAAAGAAATATGCAGTAGCGTAAAAAACAGTACAAAAGTGATAAAAATGTATTTGGTGATAATTTTTCGTTAAGATATTTCCGGTAATTTCTCTAATAAGATAGTTTTGAGCTTTGAGAATCATCATAAGCCCATGGACCAACTAGATAGTGGGTATTACTCGCACAAAACCCAACATCGAAACAATCCATGTGGACCATTTCTTACAAAGCCCTTTTAGTCATACAGAATCTCCAATTTCAGGAGATCTCGTGTGGTGTTTATCTTGTGTAACATAAAACGTGATAAGATAATATCATTATTCTACACAATTGTCTATTAGGACAGGGATAATAATTTAAGGCACAACATGATAGCACAGATGCTTTATTTTATAATTTGTGTTTTTTGAACCTCTCGTATATCTTGAGTTCTAGTTATGATTTTTAAATTTTATCTCATTATATGTAGTGTTAATTTCTTAAATTCATTTTATAGATGATAAATATTAAAATATATATATATATATATATATATATTAGTAAATGGCTTGACAGGCTAAAGTGTCTAAATGGGTCAAACAAGTAGTAATAATAAAAATAAATAAATGTAAATAAAGTTGCTTATCGGGCTTATTGTTCATGTCGGGCTATCGGGATTGTATCATGTCGGATTTGTGCCAGCAGTTCCACCCCCATTAAGCTTGGGGGCCACCGCCATGTTTGGGTTAGTGTTTATTTCAGCCAGGCTCTTATCGGGCTGGCATGGCACGGTCCGCACGATTTGCAAAGGAAATAGGCCAGCTTTTAGTCGCCTACATCCCACCAAGGTAGCAAAATAACTAATTCCACTAACCCCATATCAGCAAAACTTTATGCTACTTCTGTAAATTAGACGCTATACATAAAGAATAATATTAAGTGCAGATAATGCAAGAAACAAGAAAACCCTCTACATGTCTCCTGCAAATCCTCTGCACGACCGTGTCGTTTGGCTCTTCTATAGTACGTATATTCTCTAATAAATATGCGACTCTCTCTTTTAATTCTACTCCTGTATATGCTGAATAATGATCGTGTAAATGCAGCTGCATCAAGCATTGACGGTCGAACCGGCTCGTGGGACTAGAACGGACATTAAATCCCTGATTCTATATCCGCTGCCCCAGAAAGAGGCGAGACAAAGGCCCATGATCGCCATTGCAACGACTGAGCAAGCAGGGGGGACGGCTTGGGTGGTCCCCAGAAATTGAGTCGCAAGAAGTCCGGCTAGTGTCGAACTTTGCATTCCCGTGCATAATGAGATTGTCCTGCAAACTTCTTCCTCTAACCTGTATAACAAGACCATAGTATTGTTAACTTTTCTTTTAAAAATTGACCTCAAGTGTGTGAAAAATAATTTTTTTATGTCAAACACAAAAACGCAAATTTCGGACCGACAAGAATACATAACAAGATTTGAAATTGATTAAATTTCTATATTGCTGGAATGTGATACAAGAAATAACATAGTAATGGGATGTCATAGAAAAACAAAATGAAGTAAATTGCAGAGACAAGCATACTTAGTTCTCATAGTTTAAGGGTGATTAAAGATAGACCAAATTAAAATTAGAGATAATTACAAAAGCTAACCTTAAGGTTTATCCTAATTACAAAAAACTCCAGTTATCTTTCAAATTAACAAACACTCCCTTGAGGTTTGTATTTATCTAACAAACATCCCCTTCCTGAGGCTTCTTGAGGGTGCAATTTTGTAAGTTAAAAACAAATGTAAAGGGGGATTGCCGTGGGATTTTAGTAATAAGGCTAAACCTCAGGGGTAGTTTTTGTAATGAACCTTTAAATTATTAGTTCTATCCTTTCGACTCGTATCTAAGGAATTAACAGAGATGGACGAAAATATGATGGAAATCACTCTTCACCAATCTGTTTAATGATTTTGAAAAATTATATTCTTAGGTGCTGTTTTGAAATAAGTACCTAGGTGGACATGATCACGGTATTAGAAAGTCGATAGTGGCTGTAATCAAAGGATTCAACAGACACGGAAGAGAAGACGATGAAAGTCACTGTGTGAAGAGTGGACAACAAGAGAGTTTCAACTATGGTAATCTCAACCGTGCACTGCATGATTCACGAGAGCACCAAAATTTCAAGTGTAGCGCTATTGGTGGTGTGATCATAAATTATGCATTCAACATGCTGATTATAGACAAAATTTAGGGATAATTACAAAAACTATCCGTGAGGTTTAGCCTAATTAAAAAAACCTCCAGTTATCTTTCAAAATTACAAATACCCCCGTAAGGTGTTTCAAACAACCCCTTGAAGTTTGTATTTAACAAACAAATTCCCCCTGAGGGTGCAATTCATAAGATAGAAACAAATGTTAATGAGGCATTTTTACTTTTGACTGATAACTGGGTTTTTTTATAATTAGCCTAAAGTCAGGGGTAGTTTTGTAATTATCCCCCAAATATACAAAAAATGCAATGAAGATTCTTGCTTTATTCACTCATTCAGCCCAGAAAGAAATAAAAGATTTCTAAACAATACTTGCCTCAAAGGTCCGATTTTGGAGATCCAATAGCCGAACGAAAACGCCGCTGCATGAAACGATAGTACAGGGCCAACCAATCTCAGACCCTCTGCTGAAAGGATTTGGCTCCTGTTTATAGCAAGAGGGCTTCCAATACACAATGAAGTACAAACCATAGCAACAAACGGCATCACAGGCCGCAAAAACGATACAACTGGTTTGGCGTAAGTGTTTAGCACCAAGCCAAGAGCGATAGGAGCAAGAACCACCTGAAAAAGGAAATAATATCAGCCAAATAACTCAAGAAAACACTTAAATGTGTGTCCAACTAAAACAACCATTATGAAGCTCATGTAATTTCTTGAAAGTAAAGTTTAGGCTGCTTAGCATCAACAGCCTTGAGGTTTGACCTAATTGTCAAAAAATCATCTTTCAAAATTACAAATGCCCCCTATTGAGAGTGCAATTTGAAAAATAGAAACAAATACCAAGGGGGTATTTATAATTTTCAAAGGTATCTGGATATTTTTGTAATTAGACTAAACCTCAAGGGTATTTCTTATAATTAACCCTCCAAAACAAATCACAAAACTACAATTAGCTGCCTATTGTTCTTCAGAACTTTGATACCTGCAAAATTGATTTTGACATAGCAACAGCATCAACAGGAACAACAGAGCCGATAAGAAGGCCCGTTAAAAGTGGAGTAACAAGAACGGAGGCAATTGTCGAAGAGCTCGTCAAAAGGATGCTCAAGGCCACGTCTCCTTTACTCAAGAAACTGGCGTAACTCGATAGCTGGGCCCCAGCAACACAAGACGTCAGAACGAAACCAGCATAGAACATTGGAGATATACCAAAGGCCCGTGCCACAAACACCCCAAGAGCTGGTTTCAAAACATACTGAGCGATAAATCCAATGGATAACGGCAGAGGTCTGCAAAAAAACAGAAATTCAATAATTTGATAAAGTAAAAAAGCAATGGTAACTTAAATATTCACAAAGATGAAAAGGAATAGCAATTAAACCTCTTAAATGCTAGAGCAAAATCATCAATTGAAAGTCTGATTCCAATAGACAACATAATGCCTCCAAGTGCAGGAGCATATAATTCTTTTGACACCCTGCAGGTTCCTCTATCATTTACAAAAACGAAAAAACAAGAATGTACACATCTTAAGAAAGCATTAAACATATGAAGCACAAATAACAAGATTGCAGAGGTCATCATAAATAAGTTTATTATTTACTATTGGGACATCTATGCATTGAAAAAAGTCAAACTTTTTAGTAACTATTATCTATTGAGTTTAAGTTACTACCACTGCAAGTTGCATAAACTACACGTGCAAATGTAGCATCATAAGACAAAAATGCACATAATTTCCACGAAGAATCACTGCCAAAGTAGTTATAAATTGGCAGAGATGAACTTTGTCAGTAAAATAATCAAGTAAAACTTGAACACTAATTATCACTTTACGAGTTAGGTATTAAAAAAATAAGAAAAAGAAGATTTTTCTTCGAGTCACCGTTTTATCCTTCAATATGCAGAGTTACTAGATCAAAAAAAGAAAAAGAAAAAATACAACATGAAAGATCACACAAAACAATTTCCACATAATTTTAAAAAAGAAGACCAATTATTAAACAATCTTCAAAAAGAAAAAACTGTCTACGACTCAAACAAATTGCTAACATAAAAAACTTCAAGCACCAAAAAAAAAACAAATTTGAATGACAAAACATAAAGAATTTAAACTTAGTACATTGGAAAATCAATACTATTGTAACAGTAAAATCAATCACTATAAGTGTGTAACCCAACTCACCAAGTGAAAGTGGAAGGCTTTGAAAGGGCAGCAACAGCAGTTAGAGCCACCACAAATGGGAGCAGAGCCGATAAAACTTGCGAAGCATCAGATTTCACCTCAGCCTCCACAGAAATCTTGGGGCCCACACCAAACGACAGCAGTGAAAAATTCCCCTCTCTTTTGTGCAGCCCAACTTTTCCTATGAAAGGCGATGAAGTTGAACAAGCAACGGCGAACAAAGAGCCCCCTTTGACTTTATTGACCTTTCTTGAAACCCCTTTTGGAATTGCAGCAAAAGAAGGGTTTTTTATACTAAAGGAAACTGAATTATTGGGAAATAAATTGGGCTGGAAAAATAGAGTATTGGGAGTGGTTTGAAGGGAAATACAAGGAATTGGTGACATTTCTTAGGTGGGTTTGCTTGCGGAAGTTCGCCCGCCGGCGAGGGGACGGTGGTCGTGGTGATGGAGGAGGGAAGGGGATAAGGTAATACAATTATACGATGATATTTTAGTAAGGTTTTTACTTTTTACGCGAAATTCAATAATTTAATGGAAAGAGAAAAAGAGAGTTGATTAGATGTATCACAGGTACGCGTTTGTTTAGTTCTAAATTGGAAAAAGAATTTTATCAAATTATTTGTAATTTAAATAAATTCATCTATGATCGTTGGATAATAAAAAAAAAATGTTTTTAAAATGCAAATTAACATATCCAATTTATTAAAAGAATGGGGGAGGGGAGGGGGGGGATGACCTAGTTTTATAATGGATGACAAAAAATAGGTAGGAAATGAGTTTATCTATTTTGGTTCTACACTTTCACTTGTATCTAGTTGTATATGGAAATACTACTATAATGTTTTTATAGCTTCAGATTTCGATTTGTTGGATGAATAACACGTGTCAATGAATGTAATAAATTAATAATATACATTTATCTCTTAGATATGTGTCATTCATCCAACAAAATAGAATTAATATGAATTGGATTGAGAAAGTAAAATATGAAATCTAAAAACCTCTCTATCACGTTTTCTTTTAATGGAATTGAATTAAAAAAGATACATATGAATTTTCCTAAAAAAAACTATGCACGGTGCACCTTGAACATATAATTATTTAGTTATATTGCACTTATTCTTGTTTTTAATAAAAATTCAAGATACTACTTACACTCGAATAGTCCGTTCATTGAATGAACTAGGAGTTCGTCCAATAAATTTCACACTTTTGATCCATACTAAGAAACTTCACAAAATATATGCTTGAACGATTAATTAATCTATTACAACAATATAAATAAAATATTTTCCTCCATGTGCTTTAGAAGTAAAGGCGAAAAAAATTTAGGCTTGTGATAATGATAAGACTTAAGGGATATAAATTCGGTTTTATTTTTAATAGTGCTCAACACTCAATTACATTAAGATGTTCAAAATGTAGATTTCAATATTTTCTCATTTCCTCATTAAAAACTACTATACAAGCAAGGTTTCGTACAATATCTAAAACAGAATAAACCATATAAATGGTACGATTCTCATCATTCAGTGATATTGAAAATGATAGTTTGTGTTGTTTTTTTCTCATTATTTGGTGTCCTTACAGTTAGCTGGAAAGCACTATTAAAAAAATATCTTCTAGTCCATAAACATATAATATACACACTAAAATGGGAAAATAAGAAATAAAAACACAATCTGATGCCAAAACTTTATAAAAACATATGTTTTTTAGAAGTTTATTGTAGTATGTGGAATTTAAATCCGTAGCAATTGAAAAAAATTCTCTCTCGATATTCACTCAATTGAATATAGAAAAAAATAACAAGGAATCACTTTTCTTAAGTCGAATTAAAATGCAAGTGGTTTCAGAAAATTTTTAAAAGGAAAACTCCAAAATTTCAAATCGAGTTAGCTTAGAGTGAATGAGTGATTGAGACGTAGCCCCGGGCAATACCAACAGTAGTAAAGGACTTAGGTGACGTGATGTCTGTCATTACTGACTCCACCAGCGGTGTGGTTGTTCGAATCCCTCTGGTAACGATTTAAAGGGTGGATGAGAAATTCTTGTGTGGTGACTCAGTCTTCGGCAGCCCAAGGACCCTGACTAGTTGAGGCATACCCCGCACTTCACATCCTCCACGGTTTCTGCAGAAGCGCAAGCGTGGAAGCGCCGGGGATGGGGTTCATCCTTTTTAGTGATTGAGACGTAGTTCTCTCAGCACCAAGCAAGAAGCTTTTATGAGTCGTAACTGAATCATTCTTACAATATCAACTAAACTACAAAAGGCAGCCTTAGGTTGTGAAATATTTTCCAATATTTTCATTTTGGAGTGAAAAAATTTTAGGATGTGTGATTGTTTATTAAAAAAATAAAAAATATTTAAAGAAAATCTCATTTCTCTCCAAAATTAACTCATTTTTTCTCTTTTTCTTTCACATTTACCAATACCTAATTATACTATTTATTTATCTTTCCTCCCCCTATTTTTATAAGAATTCGGATAATTTCTTTAATTTATCACTATTTTTATTATTTTTCTCTTAATCTTGTTAACAAAAAATATAAAATGAGATCCATATTGCCTATTTTTGGATCATTTTTTTATTTTTGTTCATTTTCTTATATTATATTTTACACTATTATTTCCACAGAAATTTTCACAAAAAATCAACATTTCTAAAAGATTCTCTATCACATCAACATAATCATCACTTTTTCTCTACACATCCAATTTCACTAGAGATGTTAAACGGGTTGGCTCCAGCCTTATAGGGCCAGACCTAACGGGCTTCGGGCTAAATGGGTTTCGGGCTAAACGGGCCGCTATTAAACTGTCTGACAATATTGGAACCTAACCCTAATCCTAGCGGGATTCGGGCTAAACGGGCCACTATCGGGCTATAAGTCAAAAAAAATTATATATTTAAGTCTAAAATTTTAACTCGAACATATATAACATTTAAGTTGAACATTTTAAGTTAAAGTATTCATTATAAAAAAGTCACGCATAGTTTATAATTACACAATATTAACAAAATTATAAAATTTAAATATTTTATGATCTAAAATTTAAAATTAAAACTATAGTAATAAAAGATACCATTATTTACCCATATAAAATGGGAAAAATTAATACTTTTTTTTTTAAATTACTCATATGACTATAAGTCATAATTTTTAAAATTATATATTTAAATCTACCAAAGATAGGGAGATGTGATTTTGAAAAAATATATATTTAATAATAGGTAATATGTAATAAACTAGCATATAATAATAGAATTATATATATTTTTTAAAAATAAAATTGGCGGCTAGCGGGCTAGCCCTAATGGGCCTCAGGTTAAATGGTTCGGGCCAAAAAGGCCCGGATTTAAACGGGCCAAAATAATTAGGCCCTAACCCTCTTTTTTCGGTTTAAATGGTCCGATCCAATGGGTCGCGGCCCATTTAACATCTCTAAACTTCACATCCAACTTTTACTTTTAATACCACGATTCTCTCATAAAATAAAAATGGATGGAATGAAAGTACAACCAATCACAACCTGTTGGGAAATTTATTGTTTAGATTTTGATGGATGCCATGTAAAACTTAGACTAGAAAGTTGGCACCCCATTTTCTTTGTAATTTGCATTGTAATAGATAGGGTTGTACGAGCTGAGTCAAGTCAGCTATGCCTGGATATGCAAGAAGTCAACTGAAGGCTAAAATGAAGACTTCTATTTGTGAAGCAACTGAGTATGGCAAGGAGGAGAAGTCAAGAACTCGACTGAAGGAGTAGCAACTATGATACAGCTGTGAGAAGTGTCAGTCAAGTCAACTCAAGACAGCCAAGTCTAGTTGAAGTGACAGATGAGTCTTCCAATGATTGGGGAGCCGACTCAAGTCACCTGGGAAGTTAAGGAAGCGCAATGATCAAGTCAAGACAATCGAAAAGAGTACATTTTTTTAAGTCAAGAAAGTTACTTAAATAAGTAATACTTCCATGCCGCAATATTCTAAAGTGCTCGATCGCGAGAAGCGTGCAAAAGGAATAAACCAACGGGAAGCACGCACTGTGTCGAGGCTCGAAAAGTGAAGGTTCATTTAATACGAGGTAATGTCAATTTCAAGGATCGCATGATAAGACAAGCCAACGACCACTAGTGTCCTTTGAAAATCAGCATATCTCTTCAACGGGCAGATTTTTGAAATAGCACTATAAAAGGCAGAGGAATCAATTTGAGAAGAGGTTACCTTGCAACCCTGAACCACGAACTTTCAAGTTATTATTCAAGTTGTAACCTGCAAAAATATTCTCAAGTTATTCAAGCAAATCCTCAAGCCTAAACTTCGAAGGAAATCAATCCAACACCAAGCTGTGAAGGAAAGACAACTTCATACTGTTGAAGAGGAAACTTTTGAAGAATCAAAAGGGGTCTACATTCCAAGGAGGATTGTAGAAAGGTTCAAGGTCGAACCAGTCTCAAGCTATTGGAGGGCTTCGTGATCAATTCCAAGAGGCTAGAGCAAGTGAGCTGTACTAGCAAGGCAGCTGCCCTGTGAAGAAAGCTGAGTCATACGAGAAGCCAGCTGTGTGGCCAATGCATCTCCAGATTGGGTCCCAAAGGATCAAGTCAGCTGTGTGATCAAGATTTGTATCTCGACTGATAACCACTTTGTACTCGATCAATACTTAGTGGATTCCTCCGGGAGTTGGAGAAGAGAGGATTATAAGAATTACCCCATCTTGAACCTCTATAAAATTTATTGTGTCATTTACATTTCAGCATTTACTTACTGCATATCATTTAATATCTGCTGATAATTTGTTATCCAATTGATATTTAACAAAGTGCTAAAATTAAGTGTTAAAACAACTTAAACCTAATTCAAGGGTGTTAAGTCTTCCGCTGAAAATCTTATCACAACCAAGTTAAGTATTAGACTAAACAGCTGAGTTATTCTATCAACAACTCAATCGAGTCTGTTGAGTAGCTAACTCTGCTGGTTAACTAACTTAGCTGTCCATCAAGGACTTAGTTGTGAAATTAACTCTGAATAATTTTAAAAGGACTTAAATCGAAAAGTTGGTAAGGTTTATTCAACCCCCCTCCCCCCTTCTAAACCTTACACTCACATCCCTTGGGACCTACAAGTGGTATCAGAGCGGTTGGTTCATTGAGCCTTCCGCACTGGTCACTGAACTAGATCTCCAATCTTTCAAAGAAGTTGTTAACACTTGTTCTTTCAAAAGCTATTTTTAAAACAACAAAGTTATTATCATGGAAGCAAATTTGGCACGCATTCCTATGTTTACCATTGAAGAATTTGATGACTGAAAAATACGTATGCAGGCTCATCTATCAGCTTTACATGATGAGATGTGGATAGTGATAGAGGATGGGCCACTGCAAATAATGATGGTTAACACAGCTGAAGAAGAGGAGGATGCCCCTCCTAGACCAGCTTTGGTTGAAAAGCAAAGAGCTGAATGGACAAATGATGATAGAAAAAGATACAACCTTGACAACGTGGCCAAATATATACTTTACAAGACTTTGGACAAAGCCATGTTCAACAAAGTCAAATTTTGCAAAACAACCAAAGGAATCTGGGACAAGTTAACCTTAATTTGTGAAGAATCTGAGCAAATCAAGGAAAACAAATTATCTGTTGTTGTTCAAAAATTTGAAAATTTTAAAATGCTTGCAGGTGAAACAATGGACCAGCTGGACTGAAATCACAAACGAGCTCTCAGCACTTGGGAAAGAATACACACAGAAGGAGATGTGTATGAAGATACTAAGGAGCCTCCCAGTTGAGTGGGAAATGAAGACCATGGCTCTAAGACACTCGATGGACCTATCAAAAACATCCAATCATGAACTATTCTCAGACCTCAAAGCCTATGAGTTTGAGCTGAGAAGAAAGGATCAAGAGGAGATAGTTGTACCCAAAACAGCTGCACTCATAGTTAAGGAAGGGAAGAGAGCTGAAACCAAAGAAGTCATTGACCAGGAGGAAATTGCCTTGATGGTTAAAAGATTCAATAAGTTCTTCAACAAGAACTACAAAAAGAACAAAGGTGAATCTTCCAGAAGACATTCAACTCCCTCCAAGTCAAGGGAAGATAGGCCACCAAAGAGAGCCGAGTATCAAAAGGTCGAATATCAAAGAGCCGACAACCCAAGAAATGAGAGAGTGATCAAAAGGTTGAAAACTTGTGTTGGAATTGACAACCAGGACACTTTGCCATTGATTGTCCATATCCTGTAGTGAATAAATACGAGAAATGAAGAAAAAGAAAAGTCTTGAGAGAAAGAAGGCAAAAAAGAAAAGAGCAATGTTGCTCTTTGAGACCGACGACACAAGCTAAGTCAAAAGAAGAAGCAGACTCGAGAGAGTAGTGAAGGCTAACTACTCAAGTGACTCGAAGAAGAAGCCTTATCTGCCTAATGGTTAAAGAACAAGATCAAACGACCAGGAAGATGAGGTACACTCTAACTCATCTCATTGATTCTAGTGATAGTGATTGTGACACACACACTTCATCACCCACTGATCTTTATGATTCATTAGGCAAAATGATGAAAGATTTTGAGCACATTAAATCCTCACACTCACTATTAAATGAGGAAAACAGCTAGCTCAAAAGCCAAAACTCACAGCTAACTAAGGAGCTGAGTACTCTAAGTCACATAGCGGATGAGAACAAAGAGTGAAGGTGAAAATGCTAAACTAATAGCCAGAGATAGCTGCTATAGAAAAGAGAGAAAATGATCTCAAAAATGTGATTGTTTCATTCACAAAGGCATCTAAATCATTGGATGACCTTATCATGAGCCAAAAAGGATGTGGAGACAAGACAGGCATAGGATTCAATTCCTTTGTGCATAGTCAAACTCCAAGAGTGATCTTGGATAAAGGATCTTCAAGTAATGAAGCATCTCAAAAATCCAAAACACCAAATATTACACACACATTCATTCCTAAGAACAATCGCAAACAAATTGGCCTAGGATATAAAGGAAATAAAAAAACACGATTGAGTATCTTTGAGAGGGACAGTTGAGAAGAAATCCAGCAGAGTTCCTCAGCAAACTCCAAACAAAAAGTACTCTGTGAAAAAGAAACAGAGCTACCAGAATCCCCAGAAGTTCTATCAAAGGAAAACAAATGATGGGAATGGTAGAAACTACCCAAGTCAAGCTGATTGGAATAATGTGAAATATCAGCCAAGACCTATGGAATACATGCAAAAATGGCAAAGACCTAGAACTCAGCAAAGGTCATTCCAAAGGCGACAAAGCCATTATCAACACACATATGCACCCAAGCACTACACTCAGAGATATCACAATTACCCAAAGAAGGCAACTGCTAAAACACACACACATGCATACAGACAAAAGAGACAGCTGTGTGAACCTAAAGCCCCCAAGCAATTTGTCAAAGTGAATTATGATTATGGCACAGATAGATGGCAACCCCTTAGAGTCAAATCATTTGGCTATAGGTTGGTTGGATCATCTTACAGCACTAACCCCTCAGGACCCAGGCAAGTATGGGCACCTAAAAACTAATTTCCTTGATTGCAGGTTCAAAGAACAGCTGAGTGCTAAGGAACATGGTACATGGATAGTGGTACATTCCGGACACATACGACAGAAACAAGAAAAATTTGTCAAAGTTCAAGGAGATTAGAGGTGCAAAAGTCATATTTGGAGGAAATGCAGCTCCAGGGGAAATAAGAGGCATTGGATCCATCAAGAAAAATGGATTAGAAATCATAGATGTTGCATATGTTGAAGGCCTAAATTTCAACTTACTAAGCATCAGCCAACTCTGTGACAAGGGCTATAATGTTGGATTCAACATGGGAGTGTGCCAAATCAAAGACACTAAATCAAATGAAGTAGTGTTGCAAGTATCCAAACAAAAGAACATGTATGTGGTAGATTGGTCGACTGCCACACCAAGCACTTGTTTATTAGCAAAGAGTATAGCCGAATCAAGTTGGCTGTGGCACAAGAAGTCGAGTCACCCGAATTTCAAGACAATTAACAAGATTGCAAGGAGTAATCTTGTAGAAGGACTCCCAAACTCAGTATACAAGAAAGAAAGTGTTTGTGATGCATGCCAGATGGGAAAGCAGATTAAATCATCATTTAAAGAGAAGTTAAGTCCATCTTCAACAAGGATACTACATCATTACACATGGATCTATTTGGTCGATTGAGCACCAAACATAAGTGGAAAGAAAACACTCTAGTAGTGGTGGATGATTATTCAAGATATACGTGGACAGTTTTTATGTGTAAAAAGAAAGAAACTTTGCAAAAGTTACCACAGCTAATGAAAAGAGTTCAAAATGAGAAAAGTCAAACCATTATAAAGATAAGATCTGATAGAGGAACCGAGTTTGTCAATGGAATAATAACTCAGTACTGTGTTGAAAATGGTATTACTCACGAACTATTTGCAGCTAGAACTCCGCAGCAGAATGGAGTTGCAGAAAGAAGGAATAGAACTCTCAAGGAAGCTGCAAGGACCATGTTAGCTGCAGCAGGGCTGCCTAAAAGATTTTGGGTTGAAGCCATAAACACTGCATGTTATACTCAAAATAGATACATGATAAACAGACAACTGACAAAGACTCCATATGAAATCTGGATAGGGAGAAAGCCAACTGTTGCATACTTTAAAATATTTGGTTGTAAATGCTTCATCCACAACAATGGGAAGAATAATCTAAAGGCATTTGATGCTAAAGATGATGAAGGTATCTTCTTAGGATACTCAGCTGAAAGCAAAGCCTATAGAGTGTTGAACAAAAGGACTATGGTCACAGAAGAGTCTATCCATGTGGTTTTTGATGAACCTTATGTAAATGGAAAAGACATTGAAGAGTTAGCGATAAAAATGAATCAACCAACTATACGAAGAGTCCTATATTGAAGTCTAAACGGAGTAATTAATCAAGGTAAAGATGAGATAGTGAATCTCAAAGACAATGGAAAATCTCGGCTAAGTGATGATGAAAGAGTCTGCTCAAGACAACACAATTGCAAGACGATCGAACCCGGCTAACTTACTCCAACCAGATGTGAGATGGCTAAGAGACCATCCACCAGAACTAGTCATTGGAGATGTAAGAGACGGTGTAAGAACCAGATCCAGAGCTCAACAAGAAGCAATGTTTACTTGCTTTATTTCCCAAATAGAGCCAAAAGATGTGTCCCAAGCATTGGATGATGCACATTGGATTCAGGCCATGCAAGAAGAGCTAAGTCAGTTTGAAAGAAACAAAGTATGGGAATTGGTTCAAAGACCAACTCATCAAAATGTTATTGGCACAAAATGGGTTTTCAGGAACAAGATGAATGAAGAAGGTTCTGTGGTAAGAAACAAAGCAAGATTGGTAGCCAAAGGGTATTGCCAAGAAGAATGAATAGATTTTGATGAAACATTTGCCTCTGTTGCAAGATTAGAAGCAATAAGGATGTTTCTTGCCTATGTTGCACACAAGAACTTCACTGTATATCAAATGGACGTAAAAAGTGCATTCTTAAATGGATTATTGGAAGAAGAAGTCTATGTTGAACAACCTCCAGGATTTGAGCAGAAGACTCTTGGAGATAAGGTGTACAAGCTCAAGAAAGCTCTTTATGGATTGAAACAGGCACCAAGAGCATGGTATGATACATTATCTCAATTCCTAACAGATAATGGATTCACCAAAGACAAAGTGGATAGAACACTCTTCAGAATTCAAGATGGAGAGAGTATACTGCTTGTTCAAATATATGTGGATGACATTATTTTTGGATCCACAAACAAAGAGCTGTGTGATAAATTCTCAAACCTCATGCAAGGCAAATTTGAGATGAGCAAGATGGGAGAGCTGACATTCTTTCTAAGACTTCAAGTTAAACAGCTGAAGGATGGAACCTTCATAAGTCAAACAAAGTGTACCAGAGATTTAATGAAGAAATTTTGTATGGAAGAGAAATCTTCTGTGAAAATACCAATGAATACATCTGTCAAGATGGATATGGATGCAGAATGGCAAAGCTGTGGATCAAACAAGATCTGAGCACTTATTGGTTCACCGCTTCTATCTCACAACAAGTAGGCGGACATCACCTTTGATGTAGGTGTATATGTAAGATTTCAATTTGCACCAAAAGAAAGCCATATCATTGCAGCTAAGAGAATCCTAAGGTATCTGAAGGGATGCCAGGAAGTCGGCTTATGGTATCCAAAAGAAGGAGGATTCAAGCTTATTGGTTACTCGGACTCGACTATCTTTGGATGTGGAGTGGACGGGAAGAGCACTTGAGGCACATGTCAAATGCTTGAAACAGATGGTTTCTGGTTTAGCAAGAAGCAAAACTCAATAGCCACATCCACATGGTGGCCGAGTACATACAAACAGGGGAAAATTTGTTGCAGCCCAAGTCTTATGGATGAGACAACGGTGAGAGATTATGATGTTGAATAAAAAGAGATTCCAATTATGTGTGATAACACAAGTGCTATTGCAATCACTCAAAACTCGTGTTGCACTCAAGAACAAAGCACATTGATGTCAGATATCACTTCATAAAAAATCATGTTGAAAAGAAGGACATCACCTTGGAATATATCTCAACTGATAAACAGTTAGCTGACATATTCACAAAACCATTATGTGAATCAAGATTTGAAGAACTCAAGCATGAGCTAGGGTTAATTGAGCTGAGTTAACACTCAGAAGATTCAAGGAGGAGAGATGAAATGAGAAAAATAAAAATGAAGCTAAGTTTATAAATCAGCTAAGTGAGTCAGCCGTATCGAAGAATCAGCTGCGTCAAGTTAGCTGACAGCTGTGAAAAGAGAGAAGAGTTGAATCAACTATGGAGTAAGCTGAGTTATTTATGAGCTAAGTGACAAAAATGCAGTCGTTTTTACTAAGCGGGAATGTTTTTATGAATGACGTCAGCGCAATAATGACAGATACATTCAAAA
Organism: Rehmannia glutinosa; assembly: GCA_016081115.2. Classification (NCBI taxonomy): domain Eukaryota; kingdom Viridiplantae; phylum Streptophyta; class Magnoliopsida; order Lamiales; family Orobanchaceae; genus Rehmannia; species Rehmannia glutinosa. Next base: position 47,386,514 of record CM071936.1, on the reverse strand, counting down.
GATGCACGACCAAGCCTATGATTGGATATAAATGTTGTCGCATTAAATGCGAGAAATTAAATGCTAATCGGCGTGCTAAATCTGAGTCGTTGATCTCAATCTAATTTCAAAAACCGTCCGCACGTCCTTTCATAACCCATACATATACCATTTCGTCCATTCTTCTCTCACTTTACACAAACTGTTCATCTCTCCCAAAAGCAAAAAAAGAAAATTCTCTCTCGAAACCCTACAAATTTTCAAAGCACATTTTCAAAGTTTCGTTCGGTAAATCTTCAAGAAATGGCATCTACTTACGATTTTGTTAAGTTGGGAAAACAAATCTACACTGGGTCTACCGTGGATTTTGAAGGAATGATCAAACTGGGGTTCGATGAAACCCTTGTGAAGAAAATAGCTGAGAAAGTGGAGAAGTCTAGGCTGAAACCCTTTCTCACAATGGAGTTTCAAATGACCTACGAGAGGAGGTCGCGCAGCCTCTATGTGAACGTTGAAGTTCACGCACGCGAGGGCATCAAGTCCTCTGTTCACGGGAAAGAATTCACAATCACTTCAAGGATTTGGCGAACACTATTTGCTACCGGCGGAAGAAGTGCCAGAGATCTATGAAGCTGATGTAAACCTGGCTGCTGCATGGAAGGAAGTGGCCAAACCTAAGTGTCCGCGAAGATTGTCTACACGGTGATACACAAAGAAAGCTCTTTGAAGGAAGATTACCATAAGCTATTGGACATTGTTGCCAAGTGTGTAGACATCAAATTTGGAAGCTTTAATCAGCTGTCCAAAACCAAGCTGATCGTGATGGTTGCGATCATGGAGGAGAAGAAGGTAAACTGGGCTGAGTTTGTATACAGCAGACTCTGCCAAAATATTGGGAATAAGTCCTTCAAGGAAGATGGATCGTTTGGAGGATCTTTGGGGTATGGCCTGGTGATTGGCCGGCTGATGGAGGTGAAAGGTGTTCCTCTCCGACATGGAAAGGCGTTCCATGTTAACAAAAAGATGTTCCGATCAAATCTCTCCGGAGCACAGAAGAGAGCTTATGCCAAGAAGGCGGACACAAGTGAGGGAGAATCAGCTGACCCTGAAGAAACAATTGTCTTCTCCCCTCCCAAGAAGAAGGTGCCTCTCTGCACCGCAAAGAAAAATCATTTGCCCCTACAACAAAGAAAAAGAAAACCACACCCCCCGCAGCTGAAGTCACCCGCCCCCGGCCGTGTCTCCTCCTACCCCCGCCCCGCAAAGGAGAAGGAACCATTAATCCCTTCTCCAGTAATTAAGAAGAAGATGACTGCCACAACAAGGAAGGCAGCTGCCTCTAAGACAACTACGAAGGCATTTACCTTCGACGAACCGGAGGAAGTGGAACCATATATTCCTCTGGTGAAAACCAAAAGAAGAAGAAGAATCTTCAAGCGCTCGGAGCTTGAGAAAACAGTTGAGTCTGCCACTCAGCTAGAGCAGATTGCTGAGACAGCTGGAGAAGTAGAGTCTCCAGAAATTATAGATGAAACAACCAAGTCTGCTGAGGCCGATCAGAAGAGGCAAGTTGAAGACCCAGTTGTAGTCAAAACAGCTGAGGAGCAAGAGGCAGTTGAGAAAGCTGATTCATGTCGCCGACAGCCAGGTTGTGTCCCCACCGCGACAGATCTTTGGTGAGGGTGTTGAGCAAAGAAGGTCCGCTACCCTCAATCCCCGAGAGTGAATGACGACAAGTGGATGACGATGATGATTTGATGATACTATCCCCACCATATCCAGACATCCAAAATCGTCTGGGAGAATGGAGAAAGTGGAAGTTGAGTCACTCTAGGGTGCAGTTTGAACACCCAGAGTTTATTGAGGAGGAAGAAGAACTCTTCAGGTTCCTTGAAGTTGACACAGTGCGTTGCAAGCCCTTGATGAGGATAACCGCATCAACATGTTACAAATTCGAAAAGAGAACGAACAAAGGCTAGCGAAGGAAGAAGCATAAGCCCGTGAGAAAGCCAAGATCCCCTCTAATCGAACCACTAATCATACTCATCCACATCTTGACATGCTTTCAGAGAGCGATGAAGATCTCGGACCCTCTTCGCCGCGATCAAGAATTGGAGATGCAACAAGCCATGCGGGAATCCAGGATCCTACATGAGCAACAACTGATGGAAGGCCCTGGAGAGTCTTCCAAATCACACACCGGAGATTGATCCTATGGGAGTGGTGACAGAATGCAAGCTGTTGTTCTTTGCGACCACTTCCTCACTCACTCACGATGAAGGCATTAAGGAATCGGGCGATGAAACCGGGAACTTGGGGACCCAAGTCGAGCCAACCCTCATCAAGGTGTCTTACCACCGCCCCAACGGCTAACAACTCACAGAAAACAAATGAGTCCGGAGAAGAGTGACCCCATTCCAAGTCACTCGGTGGTGTGTGAGGGGGAAACTCCCTCCACTCTGACTAGGTCGGAGAATCTTTGCGGTGACTCTACAACGAATCTAGGAGGCGAAGTGGAGAAGGAAAAACAAACAGATACAAAGAAGTTGTCATCGATGAGGCTCGGGGCGAGTTGAGCTGTCTCGTGAAGTGCCAATCGCTCTCGAGCAATGAGGCCGCTGGCCAAGCAAGAGAGGCACATGATGGATCTCGCCCGGGAGTTAACACTGGCAATGAAAGTGCAATCCATGGAGTTGAGACTCCGGTGGATGCCACCTCAAGACCCCAAGACAGTGAGGCGACGAAGGGATTGTCCAGGCCTCGCCGCAGATTGAGATTGCAGGAGGTATCAAGGCCTACGGGAGGTTGAGACTTCCCGAGGTAAAGAGCGAAACACGTAACATTCCTCCTACTATCATCGATGAACGAGAAGGAGATAAGTGCCCTTCATGATTCCCAAGACAACCAGACGTAACTTTTCCGGGATCCGAAGGTGAAGATGAAGCCGAGTCATCCCCATTGCAAATCCAACCGACTCGGTGAGGATGTTCTTCCCAACACGAGTCGGCCCGTAATTCAAGCGGCTCGTCAAAAGTTCAATTTTGATGATGAGCCACCCTAAAAATCTCATCATCGTCCGATGACGCCACTAAAACGGCCGAGGACGGATAACTCAAAAGGAAAAATCACCGAGACCGATTTAAACTATTGAGACAATCGAGGCTCGGCCCACCGGGTCAATACCACAAATGACCCGGTGAATCAATCACCAATGCGCAGCTCTCAAAGTGCAGCAGAATCGACTCAACCGGGCACATCACGGCCGCAAGTCACATTGAACAATTCCCTATGTCCGTGATGATGCGTTTGAACAAACTTTCCCTTTCACACTCGAGTCGCTTTGATCTTGATGAAGAATCAGCTAGAGATCAACGACGTTTCCATAAACCTGATCCCATCATTCCAACAGACACCATCGTTCCAGCAGACGTTGACTTTGACGCCGCTGGCCACCGGTGAGACGGAGGTAACAACCGAGGTTCGAGAAGTTTTCAAGGCTATATTTGCGGAGATAGAGAAGATGGAAAGGCACGGACCTCATTAGATATACTACCGACAACCGAGATACTAATCTTACCGACCTGCATGGAATAATAGTCGATCCGGGAATGGTGGCAACAAAGAACAGACAACGCGTGGAACAAGTTCGATACTTCAAAGCATTGTACAACAAGATGCTAACTGGAGCACCGATAATGCCGACATGAAGAAGAGGATGCAAGAAAACATTGATAGAATGCATACCTCTCATACCACGTAAATGGAATGCCGCGCGAATTTCATCGTAAAGAACTTCTCGCAGGCCGAGGAGAACATGAATGAAAAATTCAAAGATTCTTATGGCTGAAATGAAATTGGTGACAACCAAGCCAATGCCACTCGCTCGTAATTTCGAGCAAAGATACTCCTGACGGAATCCAAGCATAACTCGCCTATCATCGCCTAGATTTCATGCTTGCTTGGGCATGTTTCAGTGGGTTCTCTCTCCTTTTATGATGCCAAAAAGGGGGAAGAGGAATACCTAAAGATGTTGGAAGGGTCCGCAGATGAGAAGAAGGACGCAGCTGTGAAGGAGAAGACAGATGAAAAGCAGAAGAAAGAAAAGGAAAAATCAGTTGAGGGGAAGGTTCGAAAGATATGACTTTAATGGTTGCTAGAACCCCTCAACAAGGACTTGTCACAGCTGACATAATCAGCAAACTTCCAGTGACTCTACCGCTCCAACACTCTGTTGTGCCCATGTCTGAGAAAAGGAAAATAGTAGAAGCAGAGATGACGGAGATTGAAAAAAAATGGATGCCCGTGCGATGGATATCTTTGAAACAATATGGAGGCATTCCGCAGGAAGAGACACGATGCCATTTCGACGCGTCGGAACCGAGATGAGATCTCGTTGATGAATTCAAGACGCCGCATCCGAGGGATGCTTCGAGAACATGACCATGGCCCAAGCCTGGGACTTGTATTGGGAAAAAGGCCTCAAGTCGTGCGAAGAAGCGATAGCGGCAGCAGACTCCGAGCGATCGCTCACTTTGGTCACTCTCTTGGAAAAAGAAGAAGGCCCAAAGACAATACACACCCGAGAGGAAGAGGCGATAGCGGTGGAGGAAGAGGTTTCAAACCTAGACCTCTACCCAAAAACATCGAATATATAGATCCAGGGAAGAAAGGAGGGATCTATTGGGTTTGTTGTGAAGTAGCCAACTTGCAAGTGGCCAAGAACAATGCCGAGTATGTAAAGAGAATCGAAGAAGAAAATAAAAGACAAAACTCACTTGTGGGAAGAGAGACAAGAAAGAAAAAGGAGAGATGAAGTTGCCAGAAAAGCCTATGAGAAAAAGAAAGCAGCTGAAGAAGAGAAGAAGAGAAAAAGGTCAGAAGACGACAGAGCTGATGAAGAAAGAATGAGGCAGCGAAGGAGATGAAGTGTTGCTGTCCACCCCTTCATGTAATTTACTATTGTAAATACATAAGTACGTAAGTCTTCTGTACATTGAATAAATATTCTGTAATTTCTCTATTTTTTTGCGTAGACATAGATGTTTGCTCTGATACACTTTGTAAACAGATGTGTAAAGGACAAGATTGTTATGATCAATAAAAAGATTGATTCTACGCATACATTCTCTGTTACTCCATTACCAGTATGTATCTTTGATACTTATATTTTTGCATGTATGTTTTAAGTTTTGGCATCATCAAAAATGGGGAAATTGTTGGGAAATTTATTGTTTAGATTTTGATGGATGCCATGTAAAACTTAGACTAGAAAGTTGGCACCCCATTTTCTTTGTAATTTGCATTGTAATAGATAGTTGTATGAAATTGAGCCGAGTCAAGTCACTATGCCTGGATATGCAAGAAGTCAACTGAAGGCTAAAATGAAGACTCCGCTGTGAAGCAACTGAGTATGGCAAGGAGGAGAAGTCAAGAACTCGACTGAAGGAGTAGCAACTATGATACAGCTGTGAGAAGTGTCAGTCAAGTCAAATCAAGACAAATGTTTCTAGTTGAAGTGAGATGAGTCTTCCATGATTGGGAGCCGACTCAAAGTCACCAGGGGAAGTTAAGGAACCGCAGTCAAGTCAAGACAATCAAAAGATTCCGTTGTACGTAAGTCAAGAAAGTTACTTAAATAAGTAATACTTCCATGCCGCAATATTCTAAAGTGCTTTCGTCGCGAAGCCCGCAAAAGGAATAAACTAATGGGAAGCACTACACCGTGTCGCTCTAAAAAAGTCAAGGTTCATTTAATACGAGGTAATGTCAATTTCAAGGACTGCAACAAGACAAGCCAACGACCACTAGTGTCCTTTGAAAATCAGCCTATCTCTTCAACGGGCAGATTTTTGAAAGAGCACTATAAAAGGCAGAGGAATCAATTTGAAAAGAGGTTACCTTGCAACCCTGAACCACGAACTTTCAAGTTATTATTCAAGCTGTAACCTGCAAAAATATTCTCAAGTTATTCAAGCAAATCCTCAAGCCTAAACTTCGAAGAAAATCAATCCAACACCAAGTTGTGAAGGAAAGACAACTTCATACTGTTGAAGAGGAAACTTTTGAAGAATCAAAAGGGGTCTACATTCCAAGGAGGATTGAAGAAAGGTTCAAGGTCGAACCAGTCTCAAGCTATTGGAGGGCTTCGTGATCAATTCCAAGAGACTAGAGCAAGTGAGTCAGAGTAGTAGCAATACCGCCTGTGAAGAAGCCGAGTCGTCACGAGAAGCCGAATTTGTGTGACCAAGGCATCTCAGATCGAGTCCCAAAGGATCAAGTCATTTGTGTGATCGAGACTTGTATCCGGACCGATAATCACTTTGTACTCGATCAATACTTAGTGGATTCCTCCGGGAGTTGGAGAAGAGAGGATTAGAAGAATTACCCCATCTTCGAACCTCTATAAAATTTATTGTGTCATTTACATTTCAAAGATTTACTACCGCATATCATTTAATATCTCATTTGATAATTTGCTATCCAATTGATATTTAACAAAGTGCTAAAATTAAGTGTTAAAACAACTTAAACCTAATTCAAGGGTGTTAAGTCTTCCGCTGAAAATCTTACCACAACCAAGTTAAGTATTCAACAGCTCAGTCGAGTCTGTTGAGTGGCTAACTCTGCTGGTTAACTAACTTAGCTGTCCATCAAGGACTTAGCTGTGAAATTAACTCTGAATAATTTTAAAAGGACTTAAATCGAAAAGTTGGTAAAGTTTATTCAACCCCTTCTAAACCTTACACTCACACCCCTTGGGACCTACATAACCTTAAATATTTCTTTTTTTTTGGGCGGGGAGGGGGGGTTTACAAAAAGTATATGAGGTTTATTTTATTTAACATTTCATCTATATGTCAGTTGACTTAATCTAACAGAATTTGCTGATGTCAAAATCGACTTGAAATCCAAAAATGGCCTGCAATATTGTTCGCGATTATGAGAAGAAGAAAATTTCATTTGACTATTCACAAAAGATTACAAAAAGCTTCTTGCCAACTATTATAGCTTAGAAGTTACAATAGTTTCAAAATAAATTACAACATTCCCCATGAATTATCAGTCAAACAATCACTAACTATGCTAAGCATATCTACACAAGAATAAATGAAAAAAGAACACATGAATAATTGAAAATTATTTTAATTCTCGACAAACTATAAAACATCAAAAATCCACCCCAAAATCTTAAAAATACCATCTCCGATTGCGAAGAATAAACAATATTTCACCCTTTACTTTTCTTAAACTATAAAAACAAAAGATTCCAAACTAGATGGGGAATCTTGTCCGTCCACTTCTTTTTATTTTCTTCAGTTTTCCTTTTTTTTTGTTGGAATTCGTTCATAAACATTATAAACTTTACACAAATTCCATTAATTTTACCACATTCCCTCAAATCTCATGGCTACTTTTTGTAATTTTGGAATTTAAAGTTTTTTTTTTTTGTAATTATCCTGAACCTCGGGATATTTTTATAATTAACCATTGTTTTTAGTATTTCAAGAAATGAAGTCTCCCCTGGAAAAAGAAACTGGAGTTGAAATACAGCAATACATGATAAGTTTTGTTTCAACTTACAATAAATGCATGTATAGAATGGCTCGTTTCATGCCACTCACTTCAGTACTATCCACGTGAATTTACAAATCGTTGCATCTAAAGTGACATCATTTCATTTCAGGATATCACGATTTTACACATCCAACGGTTTCGTAGATCCAATCCAATAACAAATTATTAATGGGTGGCGCTATTTGCCTCCAAGATTTGATTAATAAATCTCACTCCTAATATTTACAAAAATGTCATAAGTTAAAAAGATTATGATATCCTTAATAAAATAAAACAGTGTAAATATACCCCATTAAACGCTGGAAACAGTTTTTTTTCCCAAAAAAAGCTGATTTTTTCAAGCTTTTTTTTCGAGAAAAGCTGATTTTTTTTTCCCAAAAAAGCTGTTTTTTTCCCCAAAAAACACTGGAAACAACTTTTTTTTCCCAAAAAAAAATGTTTCTCTTTTTTCCCAAAAAAAACTGATTTTTTCCAGCTTTTTTTTCCCCAAAAAAAGCTGTTTTTCCCAAACAAAGCTGATTTTTCAAGCTTTTTTTTTTTCGAGAAAAGCTGATTTTTTCCCCAAAAAAAGCTGTTTTTTTTTTCCAAAAAAAAATGGAAACAGCTTTTTTTTCCCAAAAAAAAGTTGTTTCTCTTTTTCCAAAAAAGTTGTTTTCTTTTTCTGATTTTTTAGAAAAGCTGATTTTTTCCCGAAAAAAGCATTTTTTTTCCAAAAAATGCTGGAAACAACTTTTTTCCCCCAAAGAAACTGATTTTTTCCAGCTTTTTTTTCGAAAAAAGCGAAAGCTGGAAACAGCTTTTTTTTTTCTAAAAAAAAACTGATTTTTCCAGCTTTTTTTCTGAGAAAAAGCTGTTTTTTTTTTCCAAAAAACGTTGGAAACAGCTTTTTTCCCCAAAAAAAGCTGATTTTTCCAGCTTTTTCCCAAAAAGCTGATTTTTTTAGCTTTTTTTTTTGCAAAAATGATGGAAACAGCTTTTTCCCCCCAAAAAAGTTGTTTCTCTTTTTTCCCGAAAAAAACTAATTTTTTAAGTTAGGGTTTTTTAGTTTTGAGGGTAACATTGGAAATATGGGTGTGGTGTATTTAGTAATTAGATGAGTTTGTAAAATAGGGATGAGGTGTATGTAGAAATGTGGTGTATTAATCAAATATTGGGGGTGCAAATAGCGCCACCCATTATTAAATAACAAATTATTAGACAACATAATTCAACTTTGTGTTTATTACCCTAGTCAGCATTCTTCTGAATCCTCCAATTTTGGACACTGCCTAATGGTTTTCCTCAGGTAGACAATAAATGTGGCACAAGAGGCTCACCTAAGATGGAGCTTAAAATCATTTGCTTAACCAAGATTCACTTTCAACACTACCGAGTACTGAGGATTCAAAACAAGAGTACCTGGAAACTCAGCCTGTGTCATAAGGGTTAGGGATAATTACAAAAACTTCTGATATTTGGGGTAATTACAAAAAAAAAAAAAAACAGAAAAGTTTTCGAATTACAGAAATTATCTGGAAGTTTAATTCCGTCTTACATTTTTACCCCAACCGTTAATTGAATTGACAGAATTTTCTGACTTCGTCAAAAACTTTACAATTCCGTCTCTCAACTTTTCTAAATATCACAAATAGCTCCAACTTTTCATCTTATATTTTATAATTATGTCCCTCAATTTTTCTAAATATTACAAATAACCAATCAAAAAGTTGGGCTAATTGTAATACTTAGAAAGTTGAGGTGAGGCTGAATCAAACCTCGCGGGAGTTTGACTTCTCTGGGTTTTTTTGTAATCATCCAAAACCTCAAGGGCAGTGTTTGTACTTATTCCAAAGGGTTATTACAGACTTAAACACAGAAATCAGTTTCAGATCAATGTGATCACCAGTCACAACAAGACACATTCAAAACCTCCACCTAGGTGAAATTCAGGCCATCCAATCTACAGGAACCACATAACAGATAGTCCCCAAAAGCAGTGTTTATTCACGGGATCAAACATTAACAATAATCACTTCGTTGGCAGTAAGTTAGTAATGTTGCCAATAAAATCCCTCATTGCACAAAGATTTGACAACCTCTTTTCTTGTTTTTTTGTCTTTTTTGGTACAAGTTGAAGAACATGATTTGCATTTCCCAAGTGCAATAATTTTATATAGCATCATTCACAAACATCTTTTGAATGATCTTCATGAATAGGTAAGAAACAATTCAACATCAACTAACAGTATTTTCTCAGAGCAAGAAAAGTATACAGAATTTTGTCAAGCATCTTGCGGTGTCTGTGATTTTCAGTCGCCTAATCATTTCATGCAAAAAGGATTATGAAAGAGTATAAAACGTCCTACAGGACAACGCACGTAACCATTACCAATTCCATGTAAGATGTTTCACAACTGTATAAATAACAGATTCAGCTTTCGCAGTTGGCCTATGCGAAACACAAGGAACTATGTAGCTTGTTCTTTTTTCAAAGACAATGATAACAGATAATCAGATGTATTGATGTAACTATGTAACTATATCAAACTTACGATCAAACTCTTCATTACTTGGACCTAATTTATTTGCACTAATTCAGCTAATCTACTTACCAATATCTGCAAATTTATATGAACGTTTTAGTTCTTCAATTTCTTCTCTCTACGTTTCTTATCTTCTTCTTTTTCTCTTCTTTTCTTTACTAGAGTTGTTATTTGAAACTTAATCTATCAGACAGATGACAAATGAGAGCATAACATCAAACTAAAACTGAATATATTATTTTGCACTATAAAGGAAAGTTGCATCTACATATCCAGTAAGTGTTCCTTTACTTGGCCAATATGGTTTCCCATTCTTACCTTCTCCCCGAAGTAACATACTGTAGCATTCACTGTAGTCAAAGCAAAATCAAGATTAGTGAGCTGCTAGTACATTAACAAGGAGAATGAGTAGACATTAAAACAACAAACAATACAAAACTTAAAAAGTAAAAGCAACACTTTATTCCTTATTTACTTCCATGATAGAAAGTACGTATAACTCGTCATCTAACATTTATACTACAAAAAAGAAAGAACCAATTCAACAAATCCTGTTCAAGTCCACATTCATAATCACACAATAACAAACTTAGGTGAATTTTGATCACCTGATTCCCCAAACATGATGCTCCTGTATATTCATCGACTCTCTACCCGAGTTCCAAATGATTTCTTTATCTCCTCAACAACCCTTCAATGCCTCACGCTTGACTCTGTGCTGATTTTTCATGGAGAGGATTCGCTGTGACTACTTTGTGGACTCAGCACTATGAATGCAACCGCAAGCACAAACACTAGAACGAAGAAATATGATCTCTAGAGAAGACTCTCTTCAGATCTGTATATACAAGAATTTAAAATTCATAAATGTGGTGATTGAGCTAATGTGCATCATCTTCCCCTGCAAAAATCTACAATGCGGTCCTTGCAGAATTATCCTGATCAAAACCATATCGGAGCTTCCCCAACTGAATCTGATGAAAAGAAGCACATCAATCAGTTCAACCAATCAGGGCTATATAATTAGTGATTTGAATTACAAGGTTAATTGTACTCTGGCAACTTTACGAAAAAAAGATTTTGAATTTTGGGGGTGAAGAGTCTAATGCAGCCACACTCAGAAGCAATGCAAGCATGTCATATATCAATCAGAACAACATGGAACACAAAGAATATATAACTTTACCAAATCCTAAAATTTATCAAACAACAAATAGAACTTTTTGAACAAGAAATATATTAAAAAAACTCCAATACAAACAGCATGTCGATGCCATATCAAATTTTCTCATATTGTCATTATGGAGAAAATCACTTTTAAGATGCAAAATGAGTGTAATAGGCAAAAAGTTCCAATCTTTTTGCACCTTATGCAAAAAGTGGCATTAACCATAATTCAACGAACTACATTTCAAGTTTTATAAGCTCAATAATTCTACTATCTGCAATGAGCCCACTACTCTGCAAAATCTTCTTTTTTACACCTCATATTTCTTGCTCAAAACCAAAACTCCAAAAAAAAAAATCAAGAATGGTACACATCTCACAGAAAAATAAAAAAGCCAATTACCAAACAATGAACCGACCAATAGAATTCCATGAATAGAACAAATAATCTTTATAAAAATATTATTGACCTTGGAAATAGTCTCCACTATTTGCTTCCCATCCTGAAGATCCGGACCCGTAACAGCCAAACAATCCCTTGGAGTTTCAAACGAAGACAGCGAAAACTGCTTAGAGACAACGCTCACATTAAAGTAAATCAACCCGGAGCTTGGAATATCGACCCGAATTTGAAGCACAGGTAACCACAAAAACAAATCCTGCGCAGAAATCCCCGACAGCCCGTCGATCTGCCCGTAACTAATTGTGCCCGATACATTCATATCGTAGTGCAGCTCATTCTCGAATTTGGCATTGCAAGCGCGATCCAAATGAACCTCGAATTTCCCAGAATTATCGAGGCTGAAATTTTTTACCCCCTTGGGGAGCAATCCCATTGGCAGGCCGTGAACCTTCAAAACGTCGTATATCGACGATACTGATGCTTCATCAGAAGTTTCCACTGATAGCAGCGATGAACATATGAAGAGAATAATACCCAGTGGGATTAAACAACGGCGCATATGAAACATTTTTTTTTTTTCGATTTTTTGGGGTTTATCGCATGGAATTTTTTTCTAGGTTTCGGGTCTAATGATCGGGGAGGGCGGAGAACAGTGGCAGCGGCAGCGGCGGCGGCGGCGGCGGCGGCGGAGGAGAAGAAGAATATTGTGAAGAAAAGATTAAGGAGACGGTTGCCAGCGAGAATACAGAGGGGATTAGGCGGAACGAATGATGATCAATAATTGGTGGTGGAGTTTTGATTTCCTGTATGTGTGGTGTAATGGGCTGGCCAATGGGATTGGAATTTGTAAAGGGATAAAATAGGGATTTTTTTATATATGTTTGGCCAGTTGTTGGGAAAGAGGTGTAGGTGTATGAAGGCGCGTTGCAGGAGAATAAGGGGATTGGATGCAGGTGATATGCATGGAAATTGAGAGCGATAAGTACGATAGAGGATAAAATGAGAAGAGGAAAGGCAAGATTTGATTACAACCAGTAAGAAAAGTAACACTTGGAGGCTTTGGCAAGTGGTTCTCAACTTCAACTGCAGAATATACCTTCCACTGTGTGTATATGTGTGAGAGAGAGAGACGAAAACAAGAAGGTTTTTTTTTTTCTTTTTTTTGACATAAGGATCCAAGTGAAAGTTTTTGACTTGAGAGCAACTTTTTGGGTGCGATGGTTATTTTTATTTTCAGAAAAAAACTAGAACAACAGTTTGATACACGGGATTTGTCAAAAGATAAAATTTAGAATCGTAGATTGATTTGTTTGTGATAGTTATAGGAGATCACAATGCTAATCAAAAATACGAAAAAAACTCAAAATTTAGAAAAATATTATACAAATTGTTTACTTTAAACTCTCAAAAACTTTTGTAAACACATTATTTGTTCTATTTCCAAGTGTATCGTCCTTGTCACCGCAAAGAATTTTCAATCACCCATTGCAGATTTTCTAAAATATTTTTTTCACACTTTTAGAATTCATGTTGGTATGGTAAAAGCTTATTTCATAAATAAAATACATTAATGACCGATATCTCATTTTTTTGGCATTTAAATAATCACTTAATTAATTGTGCTAATTTAATAAACAAATGTATCCAATAAAAATATATTCTGTTTTTTTTTTAATTTCTATAAGATTTAAATAGTTGAGCGCTTATTATTTATTTGGCGTTGCACACAATGTAGCCGGGTAAAACCAGTTCGTTTAACTTAATTGTATGTCACAAATTTAATTTTTTGCAATTTAAAGAATAACTTAGCTAATTGTGCTAATTTTACTAATCAAAAGTATACAAGAAATATCTCTTCCAATTTTTTAGAGTAGTTTACTTATTTGTATTATAAAGATTTAGTGTTTAGATTATTTTTTACCTTTTAGATTATATATGAAAAAAATAGAAAAAATAGTTAACCATTAATAAATGTGAAGCTACCACGTTTAACTCGGAGAATGAGTAGTTTCCACATGTGTTAGAATAAGTCTTTGACATGTGTTTTTGCAGTTTTTTCTTTTAGTATACATGAAATAAAAATATTTTTAGATTTTGATAGTGTGATTGAATTTAAAATAAAAGAATAATATTGAGAGTTGATGTGAGATTTATTTAGTAAAATAGTGATAGATGTGATTGTTGAAAGAAAAACCAGATGTATTTTGGAGATATTTTTAACTATTATTGATATCTTGTTAGCATTGTTTGTGGTAATTACCAAAACTATTTTCAAATATAGATGTCTTGTTGATGTTAATTTATTGTGATTAATGAGGTTATAATAAGATGGAAATTATTATTTTTTTTTTTGAAGAAATAAGATGAATAATTATTTAAGTGAAGTAAAAACTGATAATATTTTGTGAGAATAAATTGTTTTTCCAAAACATTGATACGTTTACCATTTAGAGAAATGAAAAGTTTCTGGGTAAAAACTAAAGAAGCTACCAAACAGGCCGTTTATTTCTAGGGTGAAAATACTTATGTTATTGATCATATGATATATTATTTTTTGGATTTGAAAATATTCGATGTACCAAATTATTATTATTATTTTCTTTTTAACTCGAATAAGGGATAAGAGCAGGCTAGACTGAATAATAATCCAAAACGCAAATATGTAGCTGTTCCTATCATGTATACATATTTGGAGAAATTGCATGTGAAGATGGGGCTGGAATGATGCTACTTATGATCTTATCTTGGCATACCGTTGTGTCCAAAAATATTTCTCTCGTAAAATAATTATTTTTCTTCCCAATTAATAATGCATCATGAAAAAATAGTATGAATTATTTTCTATGCTTACTTGAGTATTCTTTTGGAAGTTTTATATAAATGAGAGAGTTATGAAACTTTATTAAAACATTAGTACTTTTATATCAAATCAATAAAATTATATCACATTATTAAGTTATTATTGATATTTGACTCGAAATCGATCATTAAAAGTATGTTTGAGTTTGGGTTGTTAGCATATCAAATCAAGCACGAATATATTTTTTCGTCTAAATAAGATATGAAGCTCAATTTGACTAAAGTTCGTGGCAATTATTACTAATGATAGCTTTAACAGCTGGTCTCTTATGAGACTGTCTCACGGATCTAGATTCGTGATACGGAGCTCCATACCCTGCAACCCGACCCGCTTCTCCAAGCCCACGCCCAAAAACCCGCCACTGACCTCCAGCCCAAATAAGACCGTTGACTCTGCCCAGCCCAAATGAAACTCACAGCTGCTGCGCATTGACCCAAAAACACAGAAAAACACGCTCCTCCCAAAAACCACGAAGTTGGACGATAGAAACTCGCAGCTGCAAGATATTATCCATCTTCGGCGTTGAACCACGAAGGCACACCATCTCCGGCGTTGAACAATGCAAAATAGCGATGCTCGTGACGATGAAGGTAATATAATCTATTTATACAACAATACTATTTCGCGATTTTGAATGTTAAACACAATCTTGCTGTGTTTTAAAATGTAAATTTTTGTGTTTTGTAGATGAAGTTTTTGTTTTGGATACTAGTGGTGTACCAAATGTTGATAAATCAAACGAAGGTAATGTGGTGCATATTTCATAATATAGTTTAAATGTATTAATTTTACAGTGAAAAGTATTACTTTTCCACTACAAAGTATTACTTTCTCTTGGAAAAGTATTAAGTTTTCTGTGAAAAGTATCAATTCCAAAACATATAGTTTTATAGTCTCTTATGTGTATCTCTTTGGTTTTTGTAGATGAACTTCTTATTTTACCTACCAGTACTGCACCACAGACTGATAAATCAAAGGAAGGTAATGTGTAGCATATTTGAAACTTAAGTTTTAAAAGTATTATTTTTACTGTGAAAAATATTGCTTTTTGTATGAAAAATATCATATTTCTGACATAAGGTATCACATTTTAGGTGGAGCAATTGTTATTGATTCTAGTGATGAAACTGATGAAATTACTAATTTTAAAGATGCAAGTGACATAATCCCACTGAAGATGAAGGTACTGGTTACTTATTGTTTTTTATTTTGAATATTAAGTACAAAAATGATTTTATAAAAAATTATGCGTAAAAACAATAGTGGTGGATTTGATGTGAGTGGTTCTCTTCTCCATTTAACACGAGGAACAATCAAAGAAATGCATAAGTTGTATTGTGATCATGCTCGTCTTTATTGGGTTCAGTGTACGGAAATCAACTACTAGAAAATCTACAGGTATTGATTACCTCATAAAAGTATCACTTTGTACATAATAAGTATCACTTTTAACCGTAAAAGTATCATATTATTTCTTCCACAAGTTTTTTTGTTTTTAAGCAAGAGTATTGCTTTGCATATAACAAGTACCACTTTTATCAATAGAAGTATTAAGTTTCCTGTACAAAGTATCAGTTACATGTGTTTTATTTGCATTTCAGATCTAGTGGGTGTTGTCATTGAGAAATATTTTGTATGTTACGCTTCCTCGGATTTAAGGACACCGCTAGCACAACAAAAAAAGAAGACTAATGTTACACGCACGGGATGTAAAACTTCATTGCGTGTAAAATTAAATGGGGACGGACTTTATGAAGTTCTACAACATGTGACTGACCACAATCATCCACTAACTAGAAAGGAATGGAGTCATCTACATCATTCAGAAAGAGTCATTACGAGTGAAAAAGGCAAAGCTATTGAAGATATGATAACTTGCTGGATGAGAGCTACTCAATCTTATAGATATATGGTTCATGATGCAGGAGGAGAAGAATCCATTTGCCATACTTTGAAAGATCATCTAAATTTTGTTAATCGTTTGAAAATGGAAGCAATAGAAGGTGGCAATGCACAAACTTTGATTGACATATTATATCAGCAAGATACAGAAGAACAAAACTTCTTTTTTAGAGTGAAGTTGGATGATATGGGAAGATTTAGTAATGTATTTTGGAGGGATTCCATGATGAAGGAAGACTACAAGATATACGGTGACGTTATGGTATTTGACACAACATATCAAATGAATAAGTACAACTTGATTTGTGCTCCTTTTGTTAGGGTCAACAATCATTGGAAAAATGTGATATTCGGTTGTGCTTTCTTATCCGATGAAAAGGCTGACTCATTTGAATGGCTTTTCCAAGTTTTTATGAAATCAATGGGTGGGAAATATCCTATAACTTTGTTCACTGATCAAGACCAAGCGATTAGCAATACTATTGAAAAGGTGTGATGTACAGACAACAGAGAAAGTATATACTTTTAGTAACAAACATGATACTTTACTTCATAAAACATATACTTTTCCTCAGAAAACAGAGGGTTTGTTTTTAAATTCTATTTTTTTCCCTTTACTTTTATGTAGGTTTTCCTCAAACAAGGCATAGACTATGCTTGTGGCACCTTCACCGAGAATGCTATAAGTCGATTTGGATTTGAAACACAACAATTCTTTCAAGGAAATGTTCAACAAATGTTTGGTGGTTGCATTGATGAAAATGACTTTGAAAGTTGTTGGAAATCTATGATATTGCAAAGATGAGTTGCAAGATGACTCTTGGTTTAAATGTATGTATGATTTGAAGCGAGAAATGGTGTACCGCACTAAGCAAAGATTTCTTTTTCGGGAATATTATCTTAACAAAAGAGTGAGAGTACGAACAATGCAATATGATTCAATGCCAAGAAAAAGACGACTTTAATCAATTCTATGACATTTTCCAAGGGGCGATAAATCATTGGAGAAACACCGAGAAAGAAAATGAATTGAATGCTTAAGATCAATTCCAAAATCTGTGTTACCATTGACCAGATTGTTGAAGCATGCTGCAGAGGTATATACACTAACAATTTTTAAGGATTTTGAGGTGAGTTTATTAAAAGTATATCTACCAACCGCAACATCGTTGAGGTTGAACAGAACTTAATGGTTTATGACATTTTATCAAATGATGATAATTGTTGTCATCGTGTGGTGTATGATTGTTTACATACTCTGATTAATTGTTCTTGTAAAAAGTACGAAGAGTGTGGTTTACTTTGTTCTCACAGCTTAAGAGTGCTACATATGCATTTTATATCCAAAATTCCGGACTGTTACATCGCCAAAAGATGGACAAAGTTTGCAAAAACTAAATTATGGGAAAAGTTTGGTTCGAGGATTGAAAGTTCAGATAAACCTAATGATTGCGTTCCTTGGAGACATGAAATGGCACGCAAATATTATAATCTTGTTTTGAAATGCCAACACAATGAGGATGCAAGAACCATTTTAGAAGATGGCTACAACAGGGATTTTATGGTTGTTGATGTGTTGATAGATATACCCGATTCAACAGAGCGTAATGATCTTTCAAGTTCTTCTACAAGCATTTTGGATCCAGCACGATCTGTTACAAAGGGGAGAAAACAAAGGATAAAAGGGCATTTCCAAAAAAAAAAGAAAAAGAGAAGCGGTGAAACGTCAGACACACATCCATCAAAGGAGTTTGATTCAAAAACTCCTAATCCTAGATTGTTTTAGTAATCGACTGAATATTTTTGTATCAAACTGATAATATTATTTTGTAGTTTGTTTGAATTAATACTTTGGCCATATTTATTTGATGCTTTGTTAGTAAGAAAGGTAATACTTTATGCACAAAACTGATACTTTGTTGGTGAAAAGTGATACTTTGTTGGTGAAAAGTGATACTCTATGCATATAAAACAGTGAAAATTTAAAAATATACTTTTCTGGTAAAAGGTGATACTTTGTTGGTAAAAGGTGATATTTTGTTAATTAAAATCGATACTTTATTCATAAAAAGTGATACTTTGGATATTATATTTTTTGCTGTGTAAGGAAAAATATGAGTCAATGAATCATACATTTGGTTTATTTGTAATGAGCTCAAAGTAATCAAACATATCAATCGTGCGATGCAAGCATTGGAGTATTGGAAACTTATCGATAGTTGCAACGATGAAATTACACTTAGTAAAGCAAGAAAGATACAATTTTAATTGTGACAAAATATAACCATTCGAGTTATACTTTGTTGCCAAATATTGATATTTTTATGCACATAAACTAATAGTTTTAAATCAAAAAGTGATACTTTTCAATACATATAACAGAAACCTCAAAAACATACAAGAAAACAGCAAACTGACTTAAAAATACTAATAACAAATCCAATAGGTCTATCAATCATTAGTAATAACATCTAAGACCCAACAAACTAACTTAAAACCATCAGCACTAATAACATCTAAAAAGTACTAATAAAACCTCAAAAACATCCAAGAAAACATAAAAACATCCCATTACCCTACCAATAATCAGTACTAATAACATCCAAAAAAGTATCATCAGTTCTACATTGTAAATCAAAACATTCTTTTGTTATTTTTCTCCTTCATGGCTCTGAACAGCAAAACAACTTTCTTCATTTGAACTCTCATCTCATTTAAATGGTGCAGCACAATCCTTGAACAATACGACACCCTCAACATACGTCGTTCTTGTTGCTACAATCAGACAGGAAAAAAAGTAGTATACAAAGGATTTTATGACATTAAAACTTCAAACACAAACAAAACAATTCTTACGGACATAAATTAGGCTCGGTGTAAACACTCCCTTGAAGTTTTCCATGTGGTGCATTAGAAAAACACCACAATCGATGTTTTTCAAATTGCTCTGCCATGGAAAAGGGACATTTTCAAACACATATCCCTCAACTTCTTCACCTTTGGGGTGCTGCTGCTCCTTCAGGAAAATTGACATTTCTCTTTGCTTAAAAAAATGGTATATTAAATTTAAAACACTACTTACATTTTCAAATATATAATAAAATGATGCAATGAGACATAGTTATTTACCACCAATTTTGCCAGATCCACATTATCAGCAACAACATCTTCATGGTGCACCATATTGTCAAGATAATGCACCTTTCGATCCCAAAAAATTAATGACAAGCAAGTAGAAGTAGTCTTTGCCGCACATAACTTTGGTACAAAAATGCACATAACAAGTAGATACTTAACACTTCATATTAAAATGTAAATACAAAAAGGCAAACAAAAATCAATCTTACAAAATCCACATTTCTCAAATCCTTATAATTCCAGACAATATCATGTTGTTCCAGCAATCTCTGACATTTTTTGAATTATCCTGGTCTCCAACTTTATTAAACAAGTTCTGAAGATACAACTGTTGTAAAAAAATAAATTGATTAAAAGAATAAAATGGTTTTTTAGCTTCAAAGTCGTACTATTATAGATAAAAGTAGTACTTACAGAGTGTTGGGCATTGAAATAGAAACAATTTGAGGTTCTGGGGTCTTTGTTAAGCAATACAGCCCATATGTCTATAATGCTAACATGGATCAACTTTGATGAGTTCAATGTGGAAATCCCATCAAAGGCAATATAGTGAGCCCCATCATGAGCAAAGCATTTGACCTAAAGTTTGAAAACAAAATACCAAGCTGGTCAGAAATTCATAGTGATACTTTGTTGGGGAAAAATGATACTTTATTCACATAGAGTTATACTTCTAAATTCAAAATTGATACTCAAATCAAAATACTTTCAACATACTTACTCTATCATTCGTTTGTGCGTGAAAAAGCAATAATCCACGATGTCTTTCTCCTTCCTGCTCATATGTTCAAGAACATCTTTATTTTTCTTCATGAATTGGCAATGGAAAATTGCTCCCTCCGTGAGCCAGGACTCAACTTTTTCCTCTGCCTCCCCGGACACTCTTTCATCACTCTCCCCAAAACTCCTTCGTCTTGAGAAAAAAATTCCCTGTGAATTTCATCACCAAACTTTTCAATGTCGCCTCGGGGGCATCTTGAGTCGAGTCAAGAACTCAAAGTTTGGCATCTCATCTGCGCGGGTTTTCATTCTTTCAAAGTTCTCCATAACTTTGTCAATGTATTCATGAATTCTCACATCCGAAAAGAACTCGGCTCTCGATCCATGGAGACGTGAAGAACTTGCGTTTTTTTCTCTTGCTTGCCTTCGCTCTTCGGGTTGTTAAACATCTCCATGTGATATCTGGTCAGAACATTGAAGTTTCTCCGAAATAACAGGAATGCCTCATGGACATTCTATAATTATAAAAAATAAAATAGTTAGTGAAAAAGTTGTACTTTTAAGGTTAAAAGTGATACTTTTAGGGGTGAAAGTGATACTACAATTTTTGACAGAAAAACACTCATACATGGAATACTTTTACCCCTAAAAGAGATACTTTATAAGCCAAATGTAGTACTTTTATGAGCACAATTGATACTCTATACTTAAGAAATATCACCCAAGAGCATACTCATATATATTATACTTATATTAATAAAACTAATACTTTTAGTCATAAAAATCATACTACTACAGTTAAAAGTGATACTCAATAATTGACAATCACTAAAGCATACAAAATCATACATGTAATAGTTTTATCCCTAAAAGTGATACTTTATGAGTCAAAAGTAATACTTTTATGGGTAAAATTGATACTCTATACTTGAGAAATATCACCAAAAAGCATACTTATATATAGTATACTTATATTCA
Source organism: Rehmannia glutinosa (assembly GCA_016081115.2). Lineage (NCBI taxonomy): Eukaryota > Viridiplantae > Streptophyta > Magnoliopsida > Lamiales > Orobanchaceae > Rehmannia > Rehmannia glutinosa. The sequence continues at coordinate 47,365,270 of CM071936.1, read as the reverse complement.
TAAAACTGATACTTTTAGTCATACAAATCATACTATTACAGTTAAAAATGATACTCGATAATTGACAAAATCACTAAAGCATATACAACTTACATCTCTGGCCATCCTGTGCACCTCGTCATCCGAAAGCTCATCGCCTCTCGGTAGCTTCAGATTTATAAAATCTGACGGATTCTCCATACCGTCATCGGGCTTCTCCTTCTCAGTTCCTTCATTCTTTTTTTCATCCGACTCTTTCTCAATATCTTCATCATCATCCTCATTTGATTCATCAGTCTCTTTGTCGGGCTCTTTCTCACCAAGCTTTTTCTCAGCGTCTACTGTCCGTCTTGAGCTAACAGGGTATGTGTCAGTGATCCACTCACCCTGCCCCAGCCCACCCACCGAAATTTCTTCCTTCATCATTTTTTTCAACTTTTTGGCATCCCAATGAGAAATCAGAGGTAGACTGCTCGATTCAGTGTTGCCTTGCCATTTCATTCTATGAAAGTATAGAATAAGCAACACAATAACACAACCACTGACATATCTTGCGCTTGGATTCTCATTGTACTTATTCACCCCAACACACAACTTTTTTAAAATGTACGAACACCAGTCATACTTTTCTATCCTGTTCACGTCAACCAAACATTTTATACAGTCCAAATCAACCTTCCTATTGCTCCTAGGTGTTAAAAATACAGACAAACATTAAATAATAAAAACTCTCTTGAAATCATCACCGCCATCCGATAACGTACTAAAAATAGTCCTTAAACTAGGCACTAAACTGTCAGAATCAATGCCGTAGTTCTCCTTCAACTCGTCCATAAAAACAACTGACTCGCCCAGTTTAAGCTCTTCAACAACCTGACCATTACCCCTAGGTACTAAAAAACGTCCTGAATATCGTCGGTGTTCAAAAGAAAAGCAAAATTGTCAAATCTCAACATTCGACTGGTACCATTAAAACTTTTTACCAGTCTTCTAACCATATCCATGGGGAATGATGACTTGATTGAAAACATCAGCAAACCACCAAAGCCTATATTTACTACATCTTTCCTTTGTCTATCACTTAAACTACTTATAAACTCAAACAACTCCCGAGGTTTACACGAGAAATGAAATCCACGAAACTAAATAAGATATTTTTCAGAAAACAACTAATAATTAAGAAACCAAATCATTGTTCACATAGAAAACAACTAATAATTAACAAAAAATAAATTTATACCTAGCTTTCTTCTTCTTCTTCCCACCTTCAGCCTCGTCCGCCACGATTTTTTTATCTTCGCTGCAAAACAAACAAAAAACAATGTACAACTAATAATTAACAAACCAAATCATTGTTCACACAAAAAACAACTAATAATTAACAAAAAATACATTTATACCTAGCTTTCTTCTTCTTCTTCCCACCTTCAAATGCCTCCGCCATGATTTTTTTCTTCTTCACGCAAAACAAACAAAAAACAATGTACAACTAATAATTAACAAACCAAATCATTGTTCACATAGAAAACAACTAATAATTAACAAAAAATACATTTATACCTAGCTTTCTTCTTCTTCTTCCCACCTTCAGCCTCGTCCGCCACAATTTTTTTGTCTTCACTGCAAAACAAACAAAAAACAACGTTAACAAAAAACACGACAAAAAAGATTATTATTAACAATACTATATATTACGTTTCTTCAATCGCATCTTTCTTTACTTTCCCTGAAATCTTCATCTTCTTTATAACCTTCTGCTCCTCCTCATCAACTTCTTCTTTCTTTGGTGTTACATCCTTGTCTACTTTCCTTTTTCCTGCTCTTTTTTTATCAACAGATCTCCGAGCTTTAGCTTTGAAATATCATTTTTTTCTTTGTACATTCTGTTTTTTATCTCCCTTACCCGTAACAAAAACTATTCCTAACTTATCAGCCATTGTAATTCCCTACAAAAAACATGTGGAGCAATATCATCATTACAAAAACACATTATACACTTCACATACATTGTGATACTTTTTAAATGAAAAGTTATACTTGTTATATGAAAACTGATACTTGTTATATAAAAAGTAATACTTGTAAGTGAACATAAACACAATGGTACTTTGTATGAGAAATACAGAAAACTATAAATACAACTTAAAACACATGCTCAAAATAAACACATAGTATAACTTCATTACAAAACATATGCAACACTATCATTACAAAAAACTCATGATACTTTTTGTATACAAGGTGATACTTCTTATATAAAAAGTTATACTTGTTATATAAAAGGTTATACTTGTTATATAAAAGGTGATACTTTTGATAGTATTACACAATTATGTAAAGAGCATAATAAAAAACACATATAATATTTCTTTTACAACAATCGATACTTTTAACACAAAAGTAATACTTTGTAAGGGCAAAAGTGATACTCAAAACTTACATATTAAATAGATAAATCTGGAAAATACATAAACCTAAAAATACATCTAAAACACATGCGCGAATTAACACCTATAGTCTACAATTCACTTGAAAAAAACATACTAAAAAAAACTCTAACAAACTAGGAACTGAAAATTAAACCCTAAAATATAGAAATTAAAGGGTTTACAAACCCTAAAAAGCTACAGTAACAAGGGAATCGAACATAAATTGAAAGGAAAATTAAATCGAAAGGAATATCTTGTTTTGCTTTCAAATATGTTGAATGCCAGAGGTCGGTATGAAAACACACGTAGAGAAATAGATACTTCCACGGACGGTTTCAACTCGGTTTTGACTCGACGGTTTCATAGACGTGGGCGAGGGTTGAGGAGGGGCGAGGGTTGAGGAGAGCGAGGGTTAAGGAGTAGTGGGGGCTCTGTTTCTCTCTCGTGTTCAAGCCTTGCTCTGTGGAGTGAGAATACGAAGAGAGAGAGAGAGAGAGAGAGAGAGAGAGAAAATCAAAAGAATGAAATGAAAAAGGGCGTGAGTTTGCTGGGTATATCAGACCCATTGGTTGCGGGTCGCGGGTATGGGGCTCCGTCTCACGAAACTAGATCCGTGAGACGGTCTCATATAAGTTTTTGTGTAGCTTTAATTTTGTCACCTCCTCACACTGGATTCGCATTTGACTATGTAGTCTATGTTACTCAATTTGAAATCTTTTGTTGATGCAAAGTAGACATAAACCTATCAGTTAGGGATGATAATGAAACTGTATTTAATGGGTAAGTTACCTAAAAAGAATGGGAAGTTATAAAATGTGTATTACCCCATGCTTGATAAGATGGGAATTTTATTTGATGTAATTATAGTGTTATGTTACAAATATTTTAATTCCGAGTTTATTTGTTATAATATTTAATATTCAATTTGGTTTAACAAATCTTGTTTATTACTCATATAATTTGTTCGGTATTTTTATTAGGTGGATTCTAGTATATTTAAATTATTGGAAATTACATCCATATCTTTTAAATAAGGAAAGATGCATGTTGGGAATCCTAATTGATTAGCATGCATTTTGGGATTGTTAGTCCAAGTGGCTACAAAAATCTAGAAGAGGGGTTGAATAGATTGCTAATTTTCCGATTTATGCCTTCTTTTTCGAATATGAACATGGTGAAGAGATAGAAATGCAGAAAATAAATCAACACACAATGATTTATAAAGCTTCAACCCACCTAGGGCGGCCTAATGCTCTACCACCCGGTATGTCGGAATAGATTTTGAAAAGGAAAAAGTTTACTAATAGATACCAAACTATTATAACCTTTACCTTGAAGAGTACCACACTTCTCTTACAACACCATCTATGAAGATCACCACAATCTTCTTACAACAATGAAGAGCACCAAACTCTTCAACACCTAGAATCAACCAAGTGTGTTCTTACCACAAGAACACTTAACAAGTATGTCTTGTTTTGGAAGATTTGAACCAATCAAGATTACAACTCAAATGAAGTATACAACTTTGAAGTGCAAGTGTAATCAAGAAGGAAGTTTAATAATCAAGATGTTAAGTGTAAAGCTTAGGCTAAATACAACAAGTATGTTGAAAGTGAAGAACAAGAAGTTTGCTGATTTTTGCTTGTTGCTTGTGTTGTATTGTTATTCTTGATCCTTCAAGCCTTCATGTATTCATAGGAGAGCTCCTAGGTTTAATCACCAACATATGCTCATCCTAGATGAGTGATTTATGCAAAAGAATTGTCAAACAATTGCAAGGAATAGCTGTTAGAAGCAAAGCCATAAATTCTTGAAAAGTTATCTACTGCAATGGATAGTTTCTGCTGATAAAATACTAGGGCGATCGGTCGCCCTCTACAAATAAAGACATTAGTAATATTTTAATATGGGTTGCCATAGGGGAGAGACCGGTTGACTAGGTAGGGTGACCGGTCGACTAGGGGGTGCGACCGGTCCCCCTTCTTACAGAGAGAAAATAGAGAAAACTCAAGCTTTCCAAACACCAGAGGGCGACCAGTCGCCCTCACGGGTCTCCCTCCCTATTTTCAGCATTCTATTTGTTCTCTATTTTGGTAAACTTTCAGGTATGGTTTGCCCTATAGGGCGACCGATCGGCCTCCATACAGAGAGGTTGTCTAATTTTTGTCAAAAATAAAGTTCAAGAAGTACTTCAAAAACTTAGTCAAAGTCATTGAATTTTTTTTGAAGTATTTGGACAACATTTGGGGACATTGTTTTGGTATAAAACTCAATTTATATGGCATCATCAAAATTATGATAAAATCATTTATCTAACAAACTCCCCCTTTTTATGATTACAAACCAAAATAGTTTTAAGAGAGACTTAGTCGTTTGCTTGTCCTCAAGCAATTACAGACTCTATAAAATCACAAAAATGAAGGAAACAAAAATAAAGATGATTGACTCAACAAACCAACTGCGAAACTTCACAACCAAACTCATTCGTCAAATTTCGTTTTACTATCAATCAAGCCCGTATTTTCACAATGTGATCATGAAGGTGGAATGTTCATGCCAACCCCGTTTTCATTATCCAGATAGATTCACGCAATCAAGTGTTTTCAAACTAATCCACTTTTTGAATATAGAGATGAGATGCTTACCGGACTCCATAGGCTTGTCCTTCACACTAATCTCCACTAATGTAGGCTAATATAACACAAGGATCAATAGGACTTTTAAAGCTTGTAATGTGGGCTTAGGGTAAGGTAGGAAAATATGGGATTAAGTGGCTCAAATCACCCAAACAAACAATTATCACTTCTAATCAACAACAACACCCTTCACTTTTGACATCCCCAATGTTTATGAACCTTCAATCCGCTGATTTTTCTCATTTTTTTTTTTTTTCTTTTTTTTGGAACCCCAAACTTATTCTTTTGCATAGATGGGGCTTCATATTTTCTTTTCTCGGGCAACTTCATTCAATTAAATACATACCCTTCTCATCATACCCTCCTCAACCTTCAACATTTTTCTATACTTTGTGTGTATGAGTGATGGGTAATTAGGATATTCACATTTAGGCTGTGGGTATTAGATTGGTTGACAAAGAAACGGGTTTAAACGGCTCAAAGGTGGACACTAGGGAAAATATAATACAAAGGTAGGCATTTTAGGCTCGCTTGTTCAAAGATGGTCTAAATCACTTTCTTAATGTTACTTCACCTAGATTTTGCCTCGACTAGTGATCAGACAAGTTCTAGAATCCGGTGGGATCATAAAAGAAACACTCAACCGCATAAATCATCCCCAAATAAATCAACAGAGTTAAGCACATAGATGGAATTAATGGAGAGAAGATTAAATCACAGTTCAAACACATGCTCTTTTGACCGTTCAACTCATATTCAACAAATTCACTTAGTCATGCAGTTTCACGTTTCTGAGACGACGACCCGACTTGACTCTAGACTCTTTTTTCCTTTTTTTTTTTGACTCAAGACTCGACTCGAAGAATAAAAACAGACTGTACCCCCCCAAACTTAAAACGACATTGTCCCTAATGGAGAGGTGGGAAAAAGGACTTTCCAGGTAGTCGAGGAGCGAAGGCTTCTTAAGTCATGTGGTACTACTACGTGTAGGAGGTGTCTCATATAAGCTCACAATGCATCCTAGCGCGCAAGCCCATGGGTGTTGTATGCCTCCGAGGTGTGGTCTTGTTCTTCCCATTGGCTTTGGTTTCGCATCTTTGCAACCTAGCAAGGTAGACATGAAAACAAAACTTGTGGAACCATGGAATTCGGTTATGGGTGAGAACTCGAAAATCAAAGCATATAATAATGCACCCAAGTAAAAAAAATATAGTGCCATGTCAAAAAGATAAGCATAGATATGCAAGATAGCACTAAACAATGTGAAATTGTCATTGGGGCATTTTATCAAACACCTCATATGCATGAATTTGGGAAAAGATAATGAATGCAATGGATAACTCAATTCAATCCCAAAAATCAACACCAAGCCTAAGTCTAGCATGAGCAAACAATCCACAATCCACAAATCAACAACAATTATCTGAGCACTACTACAATCCAATCACACAACAATGACAAGATGGGGAAAACCATGGGGTGGGGTTTGGAAGTTGCAAACTTACCAAATAATGAGTGGATGAGATGAAAATGGTGTGTGTGGTGTTAGAGTGCTCCTTTGTGAAGATGGAATGGAATATGTGGGAGTTGCACAAATAAAAGGAGTGGGGTATGATGCAACTTACTCCTCCTAAGAATGCAAAAATTCAAAAAAAAACAAAAACAACTACTAAATTATATTAAACTAAGAAAGCAATAAAAGGGGCTTGGGTTGCCTCCCAAGAAGCGCTAAGTTTCTGATCTTGAGCCAAACTATGTCAGATTATCCTCAAGTTGGGGCTCCAATAGGCATGTTATCCACATTGCCCTTAGAAACTTCCCAACCTCCAATGTCTTCAGCTATATTCCCAACCATCTGCTTACCATCATTTAATTCAAATTTTAGCCTGTTGGTTGGATGGATGGTGAATACGGCTTTCTCCTGATTTACCCACAATGTTAGCTCCCCCGTTTCTGCATCGATCAAAGCCCGTGTTGTAGCTAAAAATAGTCGCCCAAAGATGATAGGTATTTTCTTCTCCTCATTCGCATCCAACACTACAAAATCCACAGGAAAAACAAATTTATTAATTCTTACCAATACGTCTTCAATGATTCCCCACGGATAGGCGATGGATCGATCAACGAACTGCAAAGTGATATTGGACGGCTTCACCTCCCCGAGCCCAAGCTTCATCACATCAGAAAGAGATATAAGATTCACACTGGATCCAAGATCACAAAGTGGTTTCTCAAAGAAAACTCCTCCAATAGTACAAGGAATAGGGAAACTCCCTGGATCCTTCATTTTCTGAGGTAGTTTACTTGGGACTATTGCACTACACTCCTCTGTCAAATAGACAGTCTCAAAATCTTCAAACTTTATTTTCTTGGATTCCATTGGTTTCGCATAAATAGGTGATTCTTCGGGGCCAGGCTGAATTTTTGCTTCATTTTTGACGTAAACTGCATTGCAGTGCTCTCTCGGATTAACCTCTGTATCACTTGGGAACTTTCCCTTATGCTGCAATGAATTCACGGCTGTAGCCAACTGACCCCTTTGTGTCTCGATCGACCTAATGTGCATCTCCATTGTGCTCATCTTAATATTCAGACCATCAATCCGCGCCTCACTCCTATTCATTTGATTCATGGTCTCTCCGATGAATGAGCCGAACATCTCTTCAAGCGACTGCTTCTTTTCACCTCCGAGTGCATTGAAACTGGATGGGTTTGGATAACCCGGAGGTGGATTCAATACATTCCTGTTGTTTCTATAAGAGAGATTCTCATGATTGCGAAGTCCCGGGTGATAGTGAGTTGGTAGTGAATTACCTCTATTATTAAAATCCTGGTTATTCACATAATTGACTTGCTCGGCCTCATGAGTGGCGGTTGCGTGAACGGCTACGGGTGGGAGTGCGGCTTGCTGTGGTGTGTTGCTAGTATTCATGATTGCCAATTGCTTTGTCAGACTCGAGATTTGAGCTGCCAAAGCTGACATTGTATCCAGCTCAAGAACACCACAAATCGGCGTTGTCCTCTTGGAGGGCCATTGATAGCTGTTTGTGGCCATTTCTTCAAGTAGAAGTAAGGCCTTAGTCGGTGTTTTAGCCATCAATGTACCTCCTGATGCCGTATCTAATATCGTCCTCGTATGCCCATTATGCCCATTGTAGAAATACTGAACCTCTGCCATTCTGCATAGCCATGCTGTGGGCATCTTCGCAACAAATCTTTAAATCACTCCCAAGCTTCGTATAACGACTCAAAATTAATCTATTGGAACTGGGCTATCTCGCTCTTTAGTTGGAGTGTCTTGCTGGGAGGGAAAAGTTTTGCTAAGAATTTTTGAGTCAGATCATCCCAGCTCGTAATACTCCCAGGGGCGAACGCGTCAGTAACCATCGCTGGCCTTATCCCGAGTGAAAACGGGAAAAGCCTCAATCGAATGGCCTCTCATCACACCATTCACCTTGATGGTGTCGCAAATTTCCATGAATGTGGCCAGATGTGTATTCGGATCATCCACTGGACTCCCCCCAAAATGATTCTGCTGAACTATGCTTATGAGGCCCGGTTTCAATTCGAAATTATTTGCATTTATGGGCTGGCGCACAATTCCGGAGTAATTCTGGTTCACGGTCGGTAGAAAGTAATCCCGGATTGCCCTTTCTGGTGCCTCAGGCTGTGGTGGCACATTCATGACCCGATTGTCGTTATTCTCATTGTCCCCGCCTTCTGCCATTTCCCGATTCTCTGCTCGCTTCTCTGCTCGGATTGCTCAAAGTGTCCTTTCAATCTCTGGATCAAAAAGAAGCAATTTAATATCTTTGGAATCTCGCATAAACAGACAAGTCAAATGAGAAAAACGAAATTATAATTCCTATACTAGTCTAGATTAGGATTAAGACTACGTGGTAATAGTATTAGTTTAAAATAGGATAAAACAATCCCCGGCAACAGCGCCAAAAATTTAATCGTGAAATTCTTACCGCAAGCGTACGGTGTCAAGTTTTAGTATAGGTTTTGAAAGTAGGGTTATCGTCTCCACAGGGATTGTTATCGAATTTTATACTAAGTACTATAATTAAAATAGCTTAACCTATCTAGAAATCGTTGTGATAATTTATTAAACTAAAAATAAAACTAAAAATTCAATTAATTGGAGTGTCAAATCAAACACTTAAGAAACAATCTAAACTATTGATCTATGTTTTCAATCAGTTTATTAATTTTATTAATGCAATCAAATCAAAGGCAATAAGTTTACAAATACATTAATAAATATGCGAATTTCATAAATCATAAATTAAATCAAAACATAGGTTCAAACGTCAAAAGTTACATCAATCCCCTAGAAAAATAGGTTTAGCTCATAATGGATGTACAAAAACTCATGAAGAAATAATTATACATCTCAAGAAATCAAATCAAAAAGAAAAATAAATAAAAGAATTGATAAAGAAATCAAAAAGGAATTCTACATGTGTCCCCTAGAAAAATAGAAGTTTCTTCATAATAGATTTACAAAAACTCATGAAGAAATAAAACATCTCAAAAATCGACAGAAGAAAAAAAAGCCCAAAGAATAAAAGGCCCAAATTCTCTCGTGTCCAGGCGAGAAGTGCCTCCATCTCTTCTCCCGAATTCTAGCTCACGAGTCTCTTGTCGTGCGTTGTGCTCAAAATAATGTCTAACCCCTTGTTTGTACGCGAGTTCTTTATTTATAGGCTTGAAAGTCGAAAAATCCGATCAAAAAGCCCAAAGAATAAAAGGCCCAAATTCGCGCTTGTCTATTTCATCTTCTTCGGGTCGAAGCGTTGCCGGGAAATGCGGCTGCGCCGCTTCAAATGTCTTCTGTTGTTGTGTGGTCTGTCAAGTGTTTGGCGCTTGGTTGATCGGGCCTTCAAAAATGTTTCGGCCCTTTGTGTGGTCTCGCTGCACAAGTGTCTTTGGCGCTTGGTTGATCGCACGCCCTGCCTTGTCTCGGGCATTTGCACAATCTGTCTTTGGCTGCAGTCAATCTTAGCTGGTCTTTGGCGCAGCGCGCCCGTCCCTCGATGGCATTTGTATTATTTTCAACCCCGCTGCGCGCGCGGGGTTTTAGTGCTGCGGCGCTCTTGTGTGACCCAATTTTTCCCGTTTTTCCGTTTCTAAAATGCGATATGCACCTTCCAAACACGTTTCTCATCGCTTTTAACTGATTTCAGCTACCAAAGTTAGTCCCGACTCACAAACGACAACTAATTACATGAATTTTACTCAAACGACACTAAAATACCCGAAAACAACGCAAAATCCTAGTCTAGAGCATTTAATATATTGGTATAAAACCAACTTAACAGAGAGCGAGTTTTAAAACGAAACAAGTTTTTCGGGTCAAAATCAACTATCCATTGTAAGCAACACTTTTCATGATGAAAATCATAAGGATAGGAGCAATGGTTTTTCAAAACGATTTTAAAAGCTTCCCGTATCAACATGTTAAGCATAGAATTAATCAAGGTAAAAGCTAAAAGCTTAGCTTTTGCAAATATGACTTAAAAGCTCAAGAGCTTAAAGCTCCCCCTGTCAAAATAAGTCATTAGCCATAAGAAACATTCCATTATACGATCAACAATCCAAAATCCATCTACAACTTATAGTTTTTCATCCACAACTTATAGCTTTTCCTGCGAGCTTTTTCTAGCTCATTTGATCTTACCATAAGCTTATGAGCTCATTCCATTTTTCTCCCCCTTTGGAATCACCAAAAAACTATTAGCATGATAAAAACATCATAAATAGATATCAAAGTGCGCACTAAAACATATCAATATCATGCTATGAAATGGAAGGTCTAAAATTCCAATTTGTAAGGGAAATTAATATGAAAAGGTTTTTAGAAGCTAATTTTATGCACAAGAAATGATCACCATATACAAACCAATCAATGAAAATCAAGAGTAGCATTCAAAAGAAGAAATTTTCATTGAGGCATTTTATCAAACACTTGGGATGAAATCAAAGTTGTATATGACATTGGTATTTAGAATCATGCCCAAAAAATCAACACCAATCCTAATTCTACAATCATATATCATCATCATACACAATCCCCATCACATAAATACAAGAATTATAAAAATTCATCAAGTTCCAATAAGATACTCAAGGGTTCAACCCAATTGAGTTTAAAGAGGAAATTAAACTTACCGATAATTGTGAAAGATGAATAATATGGAAGAGTTATACATTTTGGAAGTCCAATATAGTAGAATTTGCAAGAGAAAATCATTTTGAGTGATATGTGTGTAATTTGGGTGAAGGGGTGTTAAGTTTTGAAAATAAAACGAAAGAGAAGACAAAATGCAATATAAAGCCACTGTTGAGAAGGGCGACCGGTCGACCATAGTGGGCGATCGGTCCCTGATTAATGAAATCCAAACGTTAGATCTAAAAGGTAATTAATTTTCCAACAATTTTTCTTACAAGAAACTTTGAGAATGTGGAGTTAATTCATTTGGCAAGCGAATCTGTCACCAAGAAGTACCAAACTTACATGCATGACCAAACTTTTGTAGCAAAACAACTAAACAAGTTTTTAACACTCAAATATTGACATGCTTTCAAAGATATTTATTTTGGAGTGTTCAAATATTTTTTGTCCATATACCTTTTTCTGTTATAAACAAAAATGGTTTTCTTTTGGAGAACTACTCACTTTGAATTAAACATGCACCTATCCATCACATAAAAAAAAGGGCACTTATCAATTACAAAGATTAATTTTTAGTTTGTCATCCATTATATATCAATTTCCATAACACTACAAGAAAACAAGGAAATTCCAACGGAAAAATTTGTTGAATTTGCCAATTCTACTGGAATTATCGATTCCAACGGAAATTCCAACATAAAATGCATCATTGGTAAAATGGTCGTTGGAATGGAAAAATATTCTAACGGTATTTCCAACAGTATTTATCCATTGGAATATACAACCATTGGAAAAAACTCCAATATTTTTTCCAACACTAATTCCAACAGAGTTATACCGTTGGAAAAACTCCAACAGTTATTCCAACGAAGTTATACTATTGGAATTTAGTTCAATGGTATATATCCATTGGAATATTCAATCATTTTATCTCATTATCTAATATATTGAACTTCCCAGTAGGTCACTCATCATCAATTTGTCCCAAGTCAAGCACATTTAACTATGTAGTTTCAATATAATTGACTCCAGAAGAGAAGATATATTTTATTGATATGGACTATACTATCAAATCTTTTAACCTCTATTGAAATTTTCCAACGGTATGGGAATTTCCAATGGAATTTTCCAACAACATGTTGTACCATTGGAATTTCTATTGGAATTTTAAAAACTCCAACAAAAATTCCAACATTTGATTTACCGTTGGAATTTTTGTTGGAATTTTTCAATGGTATTTTTTAGCGATGGAATTTCTATTGGAATTTTTAAAACTACAAACAGTATTTCCAATGGTTTATTATTACCGTTGGAATCATAGTTGAAATTTTCCAACGGTTTGTTGTGGTGTTGGAATTTCTGTTGAAATTTTAAATTCCAACAGGAATTCCAATATTATACCAACAATTTTGTTTATCGTTGGAATTTTCATTGGAATTTCCAACGGTATAATGTAGCATTGGAATTTTCGTTGGAATTTTAAAATTCCTATAGTTTTCTATTTCGTTGGAATTATTTTGTTGGAATTTGATTGTTTTCTTGTAGTGTAATTTCAAATCAATTTCACATTTCATTTAAAATTAAACAAACCCACTTGCAAAAAGAATTTAAAAATTTTACCCACTTTTGATTAAACACCAAGTTCTTCAATTTTCTCCAATCAACCTTCAATTCCAAGCTCCCAAGGTTACCTATATAAATTAAACCGATGAATCAAAAATTTAACCCAAACATAACCTTTGCATGCATGTCCATTAAAACTTAATATTTTTAAGATCAAATTACATACTTATAATCCTCAACTGATGGGTGTTCCAAATCCATCTTAGCATGTGAAATCCAACTGAATTTTGGCCCCTTAATTCGTGCACCCTAGCCAAGACTCACTTGAAAGTTTTGCCTCATTTTGATGCCTAGCTACTTGTGAAGCCTTTTTTTTTTTTCCAAAGCTTACGACAAAAGTGCTTCAAAGAAAAACCTCAAATTCGATCTTGTGTGCTAGTGTATAAATGAAATATAATGGGTTGTCTTAGTTGTTATCTAGTGTAATATATTGTGGTGAGAGGTGAAGAATCTTGGAAGATGAATTATCGTCATTCTTTGAACTACCCACGACATAGAGGAAGAGGTGTGTGTACGCAAACGCTCTCAATTTTGTTTGAGAGAGAAAATGAAGTGCAAATGTATATAGAGATGGTGGGCTTGTACTTAGATTTAGGTAGATTCAATAAAGAGGAGATTACACAAAATACCCTCATTTTTCAAAAAAAGACAAAAATGCCACCCTATTCCAAATCTACCCGACCCGCTGTTTTTTTCCCAAAAATACCCGCCCACTTTACGCTCCTACTCAGTTTTTACCCCCTCCAGTTTCTTAACCTAGGTAAATCAAATTTCTTACTAGTTTGTCTTCTTCATTCCATACTTGAGTTCGCGCCCATTTTTCTTGCGATTCTTCAGGTGTTCGTGGCCACGTTGTCCATTAGTGCTTTCAGTTTTATTCGTCGTTCGAGCTTCATCACGTTATTCCTAGGGTTAGTTTGTTTTTCAAACCGCTGGTATTCGTATTATTAATGGCTCCTAAAAACGCTCCAAAAAACTCACCTCATACGAGAATTTTGAGAAGTTCTTCGAAGATAGCAGCAAATTCCTCGAAAAAGAGGAAAGTTCAGAAGGTTGATGCTGGTTCTATGGATTCTAAGAAGAGGAAAGTAGAAAAAGTTTTTGAGGAAGAAACGGTTCTAGATGTTAAATCTCCTTCCAAAGTTGTGAAATCGAATGCCGGTGTGAAAGCTGCTGGGAAGAAGAAGGTTTCCTTTGAAGAAACCGATGTTGCTGAAGTATGAGTTTGTGTAATTTGATTTGTACTCTTTTTTTTTGTTTCGATGTTGTTTCTATTTGTTTCTTATTTGTTTCTGTTATGTTTCATTTGTTTTTTTATGCGTTTTAAGTTGAAGTGGTTGTTGATTTTGTGTTTCTTTTATGTTTCTATTTTGTTTCATTGTTGTTTCTAGGGTTTCAAGTATGTTCTTGACCCTGTTGACTGGTTCAGTGCTCTCTGTAAATACTGCCTTTTCGTTTGATGTTATTAAGAATATAAAAACCACCTTAACTGACAACCAACTGGAGGCATTTAAGAAGACATGTTTTGGATATTTCCTGGAAATGAAAGAAGTTGATTTCCAGAATCAACTTGTTCATTCTCTGTTGAAACGTCAAGTCGTCCACTCGAAGAAGGACGAAATTGTTGTTTCTGTTGGTGGGAAGTTGTTGCGGTTTGGGTTGGTGAGTTTGCTATTGTGACTGGTTTGAATTGTGTTGGTGTTAGGCCTTCTTTGTCTGGGGATGTTCGGAGTTCGGTTATATTTCAGAAGTATTTTGCTAGTAGGAACAAGTTTAATAGGCAGTCGATCGAGGAATATTTTTTACTCCGTGTTTGGGGGGATGAGGATTTAGACGCACTAAAATTGGTTTTACTTTATTTTCTCCATTTTTTTCTTTTTACTTCTACCGGTAGTTCTGTCGAGATGTCATTTTTTGAGTTGGTTGACAAGGATATGGATGTTTTTGACACGTATCCTTGGGGGAGTGAGTTGTTCGATGTGACGATGCGTGAGTTGAGGCAACAAATATTGTACAGAAATAAACTTCAAGGTGAGGAGAATCCTAGTGGGAAGCGTACGAAATTCTATAGAATTCAAGGATTTCGTTGACTTTCCAGATATGGTTCTATGAGTGCTGCCCTGAGGTGAACGGCAAGTTTTGTGCTCGGGTTAACTGTGAGATCCCGAGGATTTTGAACTGGACGTGTTCAAAGTCCGGGAAAGACAACAAAGTTCATGCCGAAGACCTTGACATGAAGATATTCAATCGGTCGGCTGAACAGGCAATATGATTTTACTATTTTTTTCTTTCTGTTTTGTTTCATTTATGTTTCAGAATTGTTTCTTTTATGTTTCTGACTTTTGATTTATTTATTTTTCTATTCCAGTTGGGTTTGATGAACTTGTGGCTCATGATGATGAGTAGTGCGGTGGGCATTCAGACATTCTATGATAAATCAAAGTACACATTCAGTCCGGTTGACGATGATTTTGTTGTTGGAAGGTTGAAGAGGAAGGAGGCTGTGGGTGGTAGTGGCTTGAATCAGACCGTTGACGACATTGCTAGGAATCAACAGTTGTTTTCTAAGGAATTTGAGGTTTTTAAGGTTTCAACTTCAAAATTCTTGGAAGAACAATTTTCTATTGTTTTCTCTGAACTTGCCGATATTAAGAGCAAACTAGAAGTTCTCAATTCTCATACTTTTTTTGTTGTTTTTAATTATAAGTATTTTTTTGTTATCTTTCTTGTTTTTTCTTGTTGTTTCTTTTTTGTTTCAATATTGTTTATTTTTTGTTTCTGTTCATCACATAGCTATTGTTTTTTATGTAGGTTCGTGTTGTTGTTGATGAAGTTGAGAAGGTTGATGAATGGGAGTCTACGAGTGAAACTGAATCTAATAGCCTGTCCTTAGGTTCGAGGGAAGATGAAGATGAGGAAAGGAAAAACATGGAGATGATGAGGTTGATGACGGGAATGTGGATGTTCCCATTGCTGAAGCTGGAAAAAAAGATGACGCTGGTGAAGGTGATTTGAGTGCTGCAGAGGGTGTTGCAGCTAGTGGTTTGGTTAGTCTGGAACAGGGCAAGGATAATGTCGTTGATGAATCAAGGAAGGATGGTAGCGAGAGGGAGAATGTGTTTGATGAATCAATCAAGGAACGTGGCGAGGTTGAGAAGGTTGCTGATGAGACGATTAAGGACGGTGGGGAGGAGCAGAAATTCATTAGTTCTAAGAAACTTGACGATCTCACCCCTTCTCAAATTGACAATATATTAAACACTGCAAGTCAAGTTGCACTGGGAAAGGTGTGTTTAAATTATAGGTTCTGTTTTTTTGTTGTTTTTGGATTATGTTTGTTATTTGTTATTTTATTCCATTTTGTTTTTTTTTTTGTTTCAGGGTGCTTTGAAAAGTCCAGTTGGTGTCTCCTCCGATCTGTCTCCTTCTATGAAGAAGGTTTTGAAACCGTCTCTTTGAAGGTGGTGAACTGCGGGCGTGGTGATTGGATTGGAAGATGCGGCGACAAAGATGTTGTTGTGGATGCTGGGAAAAAAGTTCCAAAGCCCTTGGTTAAGGGAAGGTGCCCGCTGGACGAGAATATGGGTGAAGGTCCGGGGATAAGGGCCTTGTCGGATGGGTTGAACGACTGGCTTGCGGAAGGGTTTGATTCTCAAGGGTATACACCTTTATTATTTTCATATTTGTAATTACTTGCTATCTGAAACAATTGTGAAACCATTTTGAAACATATATGAAACAATTACATAAATGTTTATAAATTTGTGATTAGTTGGTTGTTTTTGGTTTTGTGTTTATTTGATACTCTTTTTCAGCCCGAATCGATACTCGGAGGAAGATGACAAAGTTGAGCCTTCTTTGAAACTTGGTGTCTGCGAAGTGAAGTCGAAGTCATGGTTTCACAGCCTGTATTATGTTGATGAGTACTTGGCTTCTTCTGTAAGTTTTTCTTGTCTTCCATGTTGTTTTTTGAATTGTCCCTTCTTTTTTTTTTGATTGTGTTTTGTGTTCATTTTGCAGTATATTGATGTTCTTTTCTACTATTTGAGGAAGAAGTACCTATACGGGCATAGTGCTGTGACATTCACAATGACTGATCTGATATTTGACCGGTGCATCCAAAGAATTATAAAAAATATTGCCAAGTGAACAAAAGAAAGAAGAAACATTTTGATCTGTCCATGATCAATGTCAATACCACAGTTGTGGACTATATCATGGGATATGATATAGCGTGCGGACGGCCATGGTCGGAAGTTGATCACATCTTGTTCCCCATACATTGCATTGATATGGAGCATTGGGTAATGGGATGGTTGAGCGTGAAGGAGATAACCATCTATTTGTACAATTCGTTGAAGACGGATGATTCTCTGAAAGTGGTTGTTGAAGCTGTGAAAGCTTATGGCTTTCTCCTTCCTAGGTTCCTGTCCTTGGTAGCCTTTTATGGTGTCCATCCCAATGCTGTACTTGGCGAGGTGCGTATTCCGGTGAACCGAATGCTGCTATGAAAGTCGTTGTTGTGAAAGACATTCCTTTGCAGACCAAGAAGTACGTTTTTTCTATGTATTTTCGATTTATTTGTTATTTTTTGTTGTTTTTGTTTTTGTTGTTTTATATGGTTGACTGTCTATTTTTTACATTTGCTTTTGTAGTGACTGTGGTGTTTTTGTTGCCTGTTATGCTGAATATTTTGTTGCCGGGAAGAAAATGGATGCTGAGGCGTTTGACGTAGAGAATGAGCGGTCAAGGTTTAGTCATTTGCTCTACAATCACGCGAAGCTGAAGCAACAAAACGGTGACGAGGACGACAACGACATTGAAATTCCGCTCCACTCCCTAAGGATTGCGGGGAATTGTTGTTACGAAAATCTTGATAATTTGTGTAACCACCGAACAAATTTGTCTTAATTTTGGTACTTTTAGTAGTATGGGATATTTGGTATTTATAATAGTTTTCCTTGGATGATTTGGATCGTTATTGGTCGTTTTGATTATCGATTAGATTTTGTGGGTTGTATGTTTTTGAACAATTTGCGTAAGAGTTATGAGATGTTTTTCAATTAATGTATTGATGTTGTTTGGTTTGGGATTCAAATTATTGTGCGTTTTGTGTTACGTTTCTTATCGTTCCATTTGGTAAATGGTTTCGTTGTGCAATAGAAATATATCTGAAACACATTCAAAACAAACATTTGTTTTGTCATCGTATTGTAAGAAACATATTTGAAACAACATAGAAACAATTTGCTTTTGCTTTTTTATATGTCGAAGCTGTAACAATTACACGTATATTCGTAATAGTAATATTCTACTATGAGTCCTATTTTGTTTTTGGTTGATTCCTACTTGTTTTTCTATTATGGCCAGTGTAGGTCCCAAGGGGTGTAAGTAAGGTTTAGAAGGGGGTTGAATAAACCTTACCAACTTTTCGATTTAGTCCTTTTAAATAAGTTGAGTTGATTTAACGACTATGTCCTTGATGGACAACTAAGTTAGTTAACCAAACAGAGTTAGCCACTCAACAAACTCGACCGAGTTGTTGATAGAATAACTCACCGCTTAGTCTAATACTTAACTTGGTCGTGATGAGATTTTCATTGGAAGACTTAACACCCTTGAATTTGGTTTAAGTTTGTTTTAACACTTGGTTTTAGCACTTTGTTAAATATCAATTGGATAGCAAATTATCGCCAGATATTAAATAATATGCAAGTAAGTAAATCTTTGAAATGTAAATGACACAATAAATTTTATAGAGATTCAAGATGGGGCAATTATTCTACTCCTCTCTTCTCCAACTCCCGGAGGAATCCACTAAGTATTGATCGAGTACAAAGTGGTTAATACCCAGATACAAGTCTTGATCACACGGTGACTTGATCCTTTGGGACTCGTCCGAGATGCCTTGGTCACACAACCGGCTTCTCGTCCGACTCGCCTTCTTCACAGGCATTTGCGCTTTGCTACTACACTCACTTGCTCAAGCTTCTTGGATTTGATCACGAAGCCCTCCAATAACTTGAGATTGGTTCGACTTGAACCTTTCTACAATCCTCCTTGGAATGTAGACCCTTTTGATTCTTCAAAAGTTTCCTCTTCAACAAGTATGAGGTTGTCTTTCCTTGAGCTTGGTGTTGGATCGATTTCCTTCAAGTTTAGGCTTGAGGATTTGCTTGAATAACTTGAGAATATTTTTGCAGGTTACAACTCGAATAATAACTTGAAAGTTCGTGGTTCGGGTATGCAAGGTTACCCTTTTCTCAAATTGATTCCTCGGCCTTTTATAGTGCTCCTTCAAAAATCGCCCGTTGAAGAGATAGATCGATTTTCAAAAGACACTAGTGGTCGTTGGCTTGTCTTGTTGCGATCCTTGAAATTGACATTACCTCGTATTAAATGAACCTTGACTTTTTAGAGCTCGACACAAAAAGTGCTTCCCATTGGTTTATTCCTTTTGCACGCTTCTCGCGATCGAGCACTTTAGAATATTGCAAAGCATGGAAGTATTACTTATTTAAGTAACTTTCTTGACTTCGCGTGCAACGGACTCTTTTCGATTGTCTTGACTTGATGCGTTTCTTAACTTCCCAGGTGACTTGAGTCGGCTCCTAATCATTGGAAGAGTCATCCGTCACTTCAACTTGACTTGGTGTCTTGAGTTGACTTGGTCGACACTTCTCACACTGTAGTGTAACGGTGATACTCCTTCGATTGAGTTCTTGACTTCTCCTCCTTGCCATACTCATTTGCTTCACAAATGAGTCTTCATTTTATCCTTGATTGACTTCTTGCATATCCAGGCATAGCTGACTTGACTCAGCTCGTACAGCTCTATCTATTACAATGCAGTTTACAAGAAAAATGGGGTGCCAACTTTTTAGTCTAAGTTTTACAAGGCATTCATCAAAATCTAAACAATAAATTTCCCAACAACCAGGATCCCCACATCTACCACATTTGGTTTTGGCGCTTTTCTCCCAAGCTGCCTTGTGTCTTCTTTTCTTTGGCCTTCCAGATTTTGCCTTGCCCTTTGGCGGTAGAATCATCATTGTGTTGATTTCTTCTGGCAAGACCCAGGTACCTTCATGTGGAATTGGATACACCATTTCCAAATAAGCGGCTTCCATTGTTTCCTTCATGTAGTATGGTGAGCAGTATTGGTACGGATCTGCATTCAAATATTTTACTATCGCTAAAGCATGTGGGCAAGGAATTTCATCCATTTGAAACTTGTTGCATGTGCAAGTCCTTTTTTCCAGGTCCACAACAAATATCTTCTCAGCTTCTGTGACTTTGAAGATAAAGTCATTTCATCGCTTCACCTGAAACATAAATGAAACATATAAGAAACATGTATGAAACAATGTACCAACTAATGAAAGTTTGCATTAAATTACCCTTAAATTTAGTGAAATGGTGTAGTTTTTCCCATATACTCTTCAGCTCTTTTTGTCATCCTTGTGAATGTTGATCTTGCTTCAATCTGATGTCTGCACGTCCAATCTTGAACTAAAGATCTCAAGTATTCGAGCAAAGTTGTTACCGGTAGGTCTCTCCTGGCCACTGTCGATGCATTCAGTGATTCTGCGATGTTTAAGGTCATGACAAAGTATCGTTTGCTCTGACAGTGGAGTCGTGTCCATTTCTCGTAGCTGATGTTGGACAAATAGGGTCTAATTCTCACTGCATTTCGCTGCCAAGCGACATTTGCTTTTGGAACTCTTCATTCGTGTATGCTTTTGTTCTCGCTATGAACGGATCTCGTATTTTGCTGTTTTTCCTTTTGAAGTTTGCCTTCAAATTGTTCAGTAGATGATACGTGCACAGCCCGTGAGAGACCTCAGGATATACCTGATCGTTAAAATAATATACTTGTGAGAAATTTGTAAAGGGGTATGTTTTTGAAACTATTTATGAAACATGAAAGAAACATATAAGAAACAAACGTGAAACATCATATAAAGAAATATTTTACATTATGTACTTCCTTTATTGCTGTCTCGATACTCACGTGTCTGTCTGAGACTATGCACATCCCTTCCATGAGTCCAAAGGTTTGTCTTATCTTTGTGAAAAACCACACCCAACTCCCATCGTTCTCAGAATCCACTACTGAAAAAGCCAATGGGAAAATGCTCCCATTGCCATCCTGTGTGCAGGCAGACAACAAAGTTCCCCCATAGCTTGCTTTGAGGAACGTACCATCAACAACAATAACAGGCCTGTAGTGCCTCTATTCTTTTATCGATGCACTGATAGCCATGAACAAGAAGAGGAACGTATCATCCTCATTTCTTACTATTTCAGTGATCGATCCGGGATTCGTTTCCTCCAACATGTACAAGTAAGCCGGTAGTTTTTGATAAGACTCATCCGACCTTTCCCTTATTACCTCCAGCGCTTTTTCTTTCGATCTCCATGCCTTTTTGTAGTCGAGACTTATTCCATGCTCGTCTTTCATGTCTCTAATTATATTTGTTGGCGTGTAGACTATTTTGATGTTGTTGAGGTACTTTGATTTGATAAGGTCCCCAACTATATTTGCCGTGGCGTGCCTATTGTCGCTCATCCTCTTATCGAGCGTACATGTGTGTGTTCTTTCGTGCTCTCTTACTATGAATGTTTTTATACCTGATGTGGAAGATGCTTTCAAATGCCAATTGCAATTTTCATCGATACAGTTTACGTAGTATTTCTGCTTGCACGACCTCTTCACCTTATATTGGAAATGATTTTTCAACGCATAACAAATGAGCTGTTTGATCAATTCCTCCTTGGTGTTGTAGATATCTCCCTTTTGGAATTCTTCTTCAGCATGTGTAGTTTCTTGAATTTACATCGTGTCTTCTTCTCCGACCACATTTCTGCTAATGAGGTTTACATCGTGTCTTCTTCTCCGACCACATTTCTAGCCCATGTTTTCCTTCAGTGAACTCTCTATAGACATGATGCTGGTTTCTTCTGTTACATTTTGCTGTGTTGTTATTTCCAAGCTCGGTTCGTTTCTTACAATATCTATGCACAAAGGGAACTTCATCCAGTCCGTTTCTTTGCTTTTCACTTCCAGGTAGAATTTGAAATTGTAATCACTTTCTATTTTCAATGGTGGCAGAGTCTCTGTCAATTTGTATCTAATCTGCATAGCTTCTACATCTTTTTTGTATTGAATTTGTTGTTCTAAGATTCCCCTTAGTGTGCTGAATGTGCTGTCCATTGGAATGAGTATTCCTGTTATCTCAAAGTTCCTATACTCTCCATTTTCTCCCCATTGTCCATTGTGATATACTATAGCTGGGATTTGCTCCATTCAACTGTGGATTTCAATGAATAGTTAGCTAAGTGAAACATAAAAGAAACATAAATGAAACATGAATGAAACAATGTTTATGTACGTCAAGAAGCAATGTGATGTACTAGGCGAACGAAACAATTGTGAAACATAAAAGAAACATATGTGAAACATGAAAGAAATATATGTGAAACAACCACGTAATGTACTGCATTCAGTGTTTTCCAGATTGACACGTTTTATTCGTAGATAATCACGAGAAGCAATTTTTGTAGAATTTTGGATCATAATTCGAACAAAATAAGCATTTTGAATCTCACAACTACCAGGTTTTTGGATTTGCATGCAAAATTACTGGTTCAATTCAATGTCAATCTCAGTCAATACACATTGAATCCTAAATTTCAATCTGTAAAATCATGAAATATATGTAAACAAGATATTCTCAGAACAAGATAAATAGATCGTGTTTTGTTACCTGTTTTGTTCTTCTTCTTCCTCTTGATTTTGAGCTTGAATTGTGATCTCTAACAGTCCAGTTTTTTTCCTCGATTTGTTTTCCTCGTATCTGTGCGTTCCCTCTATTTTTGGTAATATTTGGAATGAGAGGATCATATTTTTGATCAGAGATCTTGCTGCGATCAGAAGCGTGATTTTTGGAGCGGAAATGCTGCAATTCACTGAAGATGCTGAAGATTGGGTACTTTTGTCCGAAATTTGTTTGAGCTGGTAATTTTTGGGAACAATTGGGCCAGATCGGGTATATTTGTGAAACTGCCGGGCCGGGTGGACATTGTGGAGGTATTGGGCATCTAAAATCGGGCGTTTATGTCCTTTTCCCTTCAATAAAAGACTTTGGGCTTCAAAGCTTAAGGAATGTTTGGGCTTAATAGTTGGATCAAGAATTTAATTATCAAAGTGGGCTTTAAATAATAATTTGGGTCAAGAATTAATGAAGGATATGGGCCAAAAAATATATATTTGAAGATTGGGTGTAGTTTTTTTTTTAAACGAAATGATAGAAAGACTTCATTCAGCAACACAAAGGGACGAGAATCTAGTTACAACTTCCTTCCTGATAACAATTTATCATCAGGAAAGGAACAAAGCACATACCTCTCAAGGATGGGCAAGCACGCTGACAAAAACCAAAGAATCAGGAACCTAAAACAAAACCAAAACAACTACAAAAACAATTACCTACCAAATGTGATGTATACAGGTATAAAAGCCAAAAAACCAACAGAAACACAAAAACCACTCAACCTATATATCAGCACCAATCAAGGCCAAGGCAGCACCGACCAAACAGGAGAGACATAATATTTGAGCTTCCAAAAGCATCCCTTCACCCAACCACAAAAGCAACAGAAACAGGCACTGGTAAAAGTACCCTACCTCAAAACACCAAACATAGCCACAAAACCAATCAGGATTCCAAAAAAAATGTAACGACCCGAATTTCTATAATAAAATTTTAGAAATCATGATTACTAAAACATTATAAATTAAATTTTTTTTACGAAACTCCTGCGGAAGAGATTAGTAAGACTGAAAATAATTACAAGCAAACCAACCAGTTGTAAATAATATCCCTAAAAGTGAACTGAAATAGGACATATCCGACTTTAAAATATAATACATCACTAAACTTGGAATTTAAATGAATTAAGTTAAAAATTCTTTTAAGTTTAAGCATCCTTCCCCAGCAAATCACCAAGCTCTCTCAGCCTGCAAGATTAGAATAATAAGGGGTGAGTATCAAACTCAATTGGAACTAACTTATCTTAGCAAAAAATAAAATGTAACTTATATTAACAAAGAGGTAACATGTAACTTGTTTAACGTGGGTTGACCCACGACTTGTTTAACGTGGATTGCTTCACGAAGTATTGACTATGTTTAACGTGAATTTCTCCACGAAATATCATGAGCCCAAAGGCTAATCGTTCGGATAATATGTATCATAACACGATAAACTCGTAAATAAAACATGTAACAATCGAGCAATAGAGATGCATAGAAATAAAATCCCCACCTTGAAATCTTTGAAACGAGCAATTAAAGTGGTACGCTCTCGTCCTTAATATCCTTGATTCTCTACGAACTCGACTCTAGTAAACAAAAAAGTCTACTCTTAGTATTTAACTTATAATAAATATACCAATAATTATAATATATATATATATCATGGTTGGGTGCTTGCATGTGTATATATATACTATATATCATGTATGGATTTATGTGTGTGCTTTAGAAATAAATAAAATAAATAAAAAAATAAAAATAAAAATATCAAAACAGATCATGAATATAAGAGTACGAAATGGGTTCTAAATTTTGAGTGGGTTTTGAAATCTGAAAACTAAAATAAAGAGAATAATTTGATTTTGGCTTGAAGACAAATGATAGTGGTCAAATGTGGTCCTCATATCCATCACCCAATTCTCTTTTCATCATTTCTTTTTCTTCTTTCTTCTCCAACCCTTCTCTGCACAGCCCTTTATTTTCTCTTTTCTCACTCCTTTCTTTTCATTCTCTTCTCCTCTTTTTTTCCATTCTTCTATTTTTACTTCTCAACACTACCACCCACAACACTTTTCCTCCATCGGACACTCGCATGGTTGGACAGAACATCGGCGGCAGCATAAATTGCTGCAATGAGGGATGGCCTGAAAGTTGCGAACTTTTGGGTTTTGTGAAATGACAGTGGTTGGCTCGGTGTGTTGGAATGGAGGAACAAAGGAAGACGGGTTGGAAAATAAAAATATCGTGAAGTTGAAATTGGTGAGAGATGAATAAATCATTTTACCTTCTTTTTCAAAATTCACAGATGTGTGGAAAAAGTATCTGCATATGTCCTTGTGATTTCTGATTTATAGCTCCAAAAATGCAACTACTTTTACCATCGTGTTTTGAAAACTGATTGTAACTTCTCTTTGTTGAGGGAAGTTGGCATATAACCATAGTAGTGGAGTGGAGTTTTAGGAACGTGGGTTATCTAAGAAGAAACGTAATTCTTGTAGAGATTTTTGAATTCTGATAAGTGAAACTGATCAGTCAAATGGGCTTGAGTTTACTAACTTTAAGGGCTTGGATATTGGATTAGACCTTAAATAAAACAAAATAAGATATTGGGCTAAAAAAAATAGAAAAGAGATTTGAACTAAAATTGTTTTAACGGGCCCAAAATATCATTTATCGTTAATAGAAAAAGAAAAGTAAATAAAACTTGTATATTTTAAATGATAGTATAATAGTTAGAAATTGGTGAAAATTAACTTAAAAAAATGGTAAATATCTTATAATACTAATTATAGTAATAACATAAAAATATAATATGACAAATTCTAATGTGGGTGCTACAACCTACCCCGCTCGGAAAAATTTCGTCCTCGAAATTAAGTACGTACCGCTATCTAAGAAAGTCGTATATTTGGCTCGTATCTCATCTTCTCGTTCTTATGTAGCCTCATTTTTGTTATGTCGGTTCCATAGTATTTTAATCAAATATACATCCTTGTTTCTTAACTTGTGAACCTTCTTGTCCAAGACCGCACATGTCATTTCCTCATAAGTTAAATGTTTATTGACTTCCAAGGTCGAGTAATTTATAATATGACTCGGATCATGTACATACTTTCGCAGCATCGACACATGGAACACATTATATACCGAAGCGAATTCGGGCAGTAAAGCTAACCGATAAGCTAGATCTCCAACTCGTTCAAGGATTTCAAATGGCCCCACAAATCGCGGTTGGAGTTTTCCTCTCTTTTCAAATCGAATAATCCCTTTAATTGGTGCGACTTTCAAAAATACTTTTTCCCCGACTTCAAAATGTAGATCCTTTCTATGCTTATCAGCATACGACTTTTGTCGGTCTTGAGCGATTTTAATTCTCTCTCGGGTTTTCTTGATTTTTTCGACTGTCTCTGTGAGACCCCAAATTTAGATAATGATGTAAATACCGAGATAATAAATATTCAAGATTTCATTTATATAATTTATTTGGTGTGTTATATGGATTTAATATATTTCGGTCTACCTAGAATTAAGTGTGATCAATTATCTGTGTTTCTTGGAGTGATTAGATATTTTTTTTATTGTTATTAAAGATTAATTGTGGACATTATTATTATTACTGAGAATTCTTTTAACAACTCGTTAATTTTATTCTTGTGTTAGATTTATTTAATACTCGGGGACTTAATATTTTGAGATTAATATTTATTTAAGCCTAGTATTGGGATAGTTAGATTATAATTTCATTGTCCATAAGGATTTAAATTCAATTAGTATACTAAATTAGCCCACCAATTGTCATAGTCAATAAGCCCTATTGTATTAATTCCCAGCAGTTAGACTTAGAATCCCATTAACCCACTTAAGAATTTTGTTTCCAGTATTCCTTTATGGCATGATTGGTATGAATGAATGGAATTAGGTTGGAATGGAATGAATTTAGGAATGGAATAACATTAAGAATGGAATGATGTAGTATTACTATTCTTATGATTGGTATGTACAAGGAAAGAATGAATGGATGTCGATTTTTTACTTGATTTAAATACCTTGATTGGTAATTATAAATTAATGGTAGTAATTGAGAAAAATAATTTTAAAGTATCAAATTCTCTTAAATAAGATTTTTTAAATAAAATTTATTAAATATGTTATTCGTAAATTGATATAAGATTATTTTAATGTGTGCTAAATAATATATATATATAGATTTATATCTATGATATCAAAAATATTTTATATAATATTTTTAGGGATAATTATAAAAACACCCCTGAGATTTGGGCTAATTACAAAAAAATCCAGAGATATTTTAAAATTACAAAAAACCCCAGCAGGTTTGATTATGTGTTAAATTTAAGGGGATAACTATATTATTTTTATAAATATCAGGGGGATTTTGATATTTTTTTGCTTATGAAGGGGAAAAATGTAAGACATAATCAAACCTCAAGAGATTTTTGTAATTTTAAAAAATCTCTGGTTTTTATGTAATTATCCCAATCTCAGGGGTATTTTTGTAATTATCTCTATTTTTATAAGAAAAAATAGAAAATCAACAAAAGAATTCTATATCAAAATTTTGATTTAACTATTGAATATTGATAGAAATGGACTATGATTTATTAAAATATTAAATATAACTTATATTTAAATTACAAATAATTTTTTTATTTATAACACTACTTTTCGAAAATATATATTATATCCAATATTTTTAGCCATTTATAGAAAGATAATTTTATTAAAACTAAAATTTGAGTCATTCTTGATGATTGGGAATAGTTAAACCCATTGGGGAGAGGAGGAATGGACATTCCCTTACTTTTGGGAATAGGGATTCCCATGGGAATGAGTATTCCATTACTAAATTATATCAAGCATGTGAATGAGAATGAAACAAGGAATGCTCATTCCATTCCTACCACATTCCCATATACCAATCATGCCGTTAGTCCAATTCATATCCTAGCCTTGAGTCCATGAGAAACTAGAATGAACCCGACCCAATCGGCTACCCAACCCGATAGACACATAAAATCCTTCCAACCTTATCTTTATCTCATTTTATACATACTCGCATACTAAAACACACACTGTTTCACTTTGCTCTTGGCAGTCGAGAACCCTGAAAAATGGGGACTTCATTTTTCATTTCAAACCTTTCCTTTCATTTTGATTCACAGAAGGTAAATTGCGTGGATTCATCAGAAAAGAGATACCCATCGAGAGATGGTCAAGGTTTGGTAGGCTAATCATAACTACTTAAGTTTTGGGTGAGATGTTTACAGTAAAATTTTGGTTGATCCTTAAGGGTTAATGATGGAGTTTTGTGTAGGTGACTTGGAGCCTTGAAGAAGAAGACCTTTTGGACTAGATGTTCTAAAAAGTGGGTAAATCAATTTTCTTGAATTCTGATAGAAAAACGGGGATTGAATTAAGAGATTAAACACCAACAATTGGAATTTTCCCATTTTGCCAAACCTGTATCAGAAAAGAAAAAAAATTAAAATCCCAAAAATATGGGACTTTGCCCTCTTGGCAGATGACTCTGGTAAAGGCCAAAAGCTTGAAAAATATTTTTGGTAAATTTGTAAAAATGTTTATGTTATTAAAATCATAAAATGGGTAGTAACATAAAATATATTAATAAAATAGACTTTAAAAGATTGCAAAAATCTTAGAGAAATATGAAAACTTGCAAAAGAATTAGGATAACATTATAAATGACAAAATATTTATGGGATCAAATTGTAGTCCAAACCCAATTTTCGTACCGTGAAATTTGGACAGAATTGGATAAAATAGATAGATAAATCTGTTATGTTTAATAAGGTTTGAAACTTGATTATGAACAGATTTTCTTTTAAAAATTGGTTTATAATTCAATAATTCTTTAATAAGGTTTAATACCTATAAACCTCTAATACTAAATCTATGTCATTTATTTGGATAAAGGAGTTTCGTTCATTATTCACAAATCTAGCCTATTACCATTTGGATTTTACTAATTGAATGACTTTCTTTATAATAACCAAAGTTTGTTAAAACATACTATAATATTGTTGAAATGGAATTGGGATTAATTATCAATCGATTAATTGAAAAGCCTACATCATGTGAATCCTTAGTTTGTACAGTCTGTAGTAAAGTCTATTTTAGTGCATAACTTGTAAGGTTCATATACTTGTAATCTAGATTTAAAAATTCAAGACATGGATACTATAAAATTTTAGCAATATCAAATATTGGACTTCTAGTAATGTTTCTTCATTTTGAAAGACTTTTCCCATTAACTAATATTGCAATTTAACCCAGAATAATCGAAGCTTATGTGAAATTTCACATTGACCCCATAAACTTTTGTAGACTTTATGAAATCGCGTTATAACCCTAGTATATTTAAGTTACGAGTGATTATTTTCATTTTGGTCCCTAACATATATTATACGCTATTTTTTGTAGGAGACGGGATCTTGTCCTACAACTTGGACTAGCCTTTTGCACCGCCATTCTGCGCATTCTTAATGTGATTGTTGAGTCAAAGATGCGCAAAGTATCATCTTCCCAAAGAAAAATTAGGTTTGCTTGTAATTTCATAAATTTCATGACATTAGTTATTTCATGAACTTCATGACATCAAACAA
Source organism: Rehmannia glutinosa (assembly GCA_016081115.2). Lineage (NCBI taxonomy): Eukaryota > Viridiplantae > Streptophyta > Magnoliopsida > Lamiales > Orobanchaceae > Rehmannia > Rehmannia glutinosa. Next base: position 47,335,955 of record CM071936.1, on the reverse strand, counting down.
TTGCATAATTTCACGATATACATCATTTTCATGAACTTCACAATATAAGGTTGTTCCATGATTATATATTGTGTTTCTTCCAGGATAATTTTCTTTATTAAAGAAAACATAAAGTATATCATTCATGATCATATTTGCTTGCATTTTCACTATGTAACTGCTTGACTCAGTCTTTGGGCAAATAAATGTCACTTTGACAAAAATATTGACTGTTTGAGTCTATTGCGGTGTGGGTAGGTTAGATAATGGATGGAACAGGTTGCTTGTGGTCCTTGTTTGACTACCGATATACCTAATCCCATTTTCGGGTCGGCCGGAGACGGCGACAAAATTGGGTCGTAGAACGATATATTTATGAATATGACGATCCCTGGGCAAAAGCCCAAGCCAAAGAGACGTCGAGCCTAGTGGGAGGGATAAGGTGATAGGGCTTCAGTCAAATATTGTTGGAAGCAACAAGGAGAACGGATAGAGTCAGTGTCCGATCAACAGTGATCCTACATTTCTTATTTCGGGGCTGACGAATTAATTGATTAACTATTTATACTTATTTTTAAAATGAGATATTCACTATTTGTTTTCAAAAAAATTGGGATATCTATTGACCGTTTGAAAAGTAAATTATTTACCGTGCTTAACTAATTGTTGTCCAATGTGCATTGCATCACTGATAGAATCAAACATTAATATCTCATTATTGAATTGCAATATGTTCTTGATCATTACGACAAATAATTCTTATGTGCATTATTATCAAGCATACATAAATATTTTTAGACACACTAAGTACTTTTCTCAAAGAAACACTTCATATTTCATTAAACAAATATTACATTCCTCTCCCCCAACCCATTGAGCTCGTTTAGCTCACCCCACGATTTTTATAAAAGACTGACACGAGACTTCTTGTTCAGAGTTGACTTATGCTTGGAGGGTTTATCTGACAGGGCTTGAATAATATAACCATATTATCTTGTAATATCTAGGTAAGTTACAACTCTATTATAATTGTATGTTATGATTTATAGACTTCCGCTGTATTTATATATTTTTTTAGTTAGTTTTACTTAGATAATAGCTCTTGTCGAGCCTAAGTTCGAATATTTGGGTTGTACCCTATTGGATGCTATTCTATTTTGTTGGGTATGTAAATTGGGGTGTGACAGTTATGGTATCAGAGCTTGGGTGTAAAAAGATCTACACCCGAGCTGACCCAGGATATGATCTTCGATTGGTAGTTGGCTTACTACGATTGTGAGACCTTAAGAACTGAGTTTGAGTGATGAATTCGGGTTTTATATTTTGGCAGTCTGATGAGTAGATACTCGCAATCTTAGTGTTTGATTGGTTAGTACGAGTATTGGTTATCTTTGGGATTATTGAGCATGAAAAGTGCATCTTCTATAGTAAAGAACATATGATTTTACACATTTTATCTTAATATTCTTACTTCTTTGAGCTCTAGTTTATCTTTAAGAGTGTAACACCATTCTAGTGTTTGGAGATCATTAGAAATTTGTGCAAAAATTAAAGTTATGGTGTCATCTAGCAAGCTTGTAAGACAGACTATAGATACTTTGGAGCCAACTGAACCTCATTCAAATTACTTTGCAAACTTTCATTTTTGTCCAGAGTTTGTATGTTTTGCATGTACTGTGTCTGGCTTCATTCGCGATAGAACTATTTATAATGAAACCTGAACCATCTTCAGATTGTAACTTGTTTTGCGTCTTTACCTCGCTAAGTGGTTCATTTCCGATGCTTTATATGTACCTACATCTTTTGGATTTCCCTTCTTTATCTAGTATCACTTTCTTAATTCTTAATTTTTCCCTATAGATGCACTTTTGCTCTACATCCTTTGTTTCAAGTCACTCGATGGGTTTAGTGGCTATTTATTAATCTCATCAAGTGATTCACGATTTTAATTTCTTCTAGGCACCAGAATATCTATCTTAAGAATAATATCATTTTTATGAATTTTCTCGAGAGTGACAATCTCTATTGTATTGTCGAGATCTCAATTGACTTCTCTTTCTCTGTTAGGAGATATTTCTTATTGGAGCGACATCTTGATCCTCCATTAGAACCTTTTCACCGAATTGTGTAGATTGTCTTTTATTGGTACCAATTTATCATGTAACCACTTCTACATATTCATGATTACAGTTTTCTTGAATTTGAGTGAAATATGAATTTCACTTCCCCTCACTTTTGGCATTAACCTTTGCTTTTGAAATTGTCAATCGTTCGCTCTGCTTGGTGTTTGTCTTTTAAATGTTAAATTCTTTTAAGCACATCTACTGTTGAAGTAGTCCAATTTGATTCTGAGATTTTTTTAATCTTTTCGAAATCATCATCCTTGTCCGTGTTAGTTCTCTTCAATGAATTTACATTTAACTTTTGGCTAACCTCACTTTGTATTTCGTATCATCCTTCAAGTGATTTGTTGTTTTGAAACCTTTGTTGTAACTCGGTATTTGAGATATTAATTTTCTTTCACTCTTTTCTTGTGCATAACCTTAAATAAAGAGTGCAAGACATTTCTTTTCTTGTCGAAAGTTGTATTCTTTTTTTTTTTTTACCATTACTAGTCTTATAATGGTTGGCTTGGCATGTCATGGTGTTTTGAGACTTCATAAAGTAGGTATGATTAGTTGAGATATACCTAAATGGAGGATGAGTTTTCTTAAATGTTAAATTGGTTTAGTATTTATATGATGTTGGGTTATTGACTAAATTTGGGTCTTGATCGTCCGTATCGTCTTTGATTTGAAGTAGCATTTAGATATTAACCAATATAATGAATTGGTGTATATCATACTTTATAATTTGATTGATATATTAACTAAGATATTGTTTGTGTTTAGGAATGGCCTCAGGAAGGGAGCAGTTATGGAATTCTAGACTTGACACCAATTCTAGTGAGGAAATACAAAGGATGCGAGATCATATTTTCCATTTGGAAAACCTCCTAGATGAATTAAACCATGAGAACTCTATTTTGTATCAGCAAAGCCAGCAGTTGACACAAAGCCTGCAACAAGCATAAGAATTAAACCAACAACAAAAAGAGCATATAGGTGTGTCGCTGAAACAAGTTGATATACTGCAAACACTTCTACACCAGGAAAAGAAATCATGTAATCCTTTTATCATCCCGACTGAGGCACCTCACAACACTTTTGATCACAATGATAATGAACATCGAAGGCAGCAGAACAAGACGAGAGATAAAATCAAACCATCATCATCCAACCAAGCAGCAGAACGCGGAAAGAAAATTCAGAAGATAAATCACGAAATGATTGGTGATGTTGGAAAAAGAAAGAAACCAGAGGTACCAATGATGTTATGTTCTTATTGTAACAGAAAAGGACATGAACTATCGCACTGTTGGAAAAAATTAGGAAAATGCCTTAGATGTGGCAACGGTCAACATCAAGTGAGAGATTTTCCTATAAGAAACAACAATCAACAAACTACTAAAGTGTCTCGAAGAACAAATAAACGCGAAAGAGAAGAAGATAAATAAGGTGAATGATGCAGCACATCGCGATGAGACGATTGCTTAGGTTCTTAATAGAATATGACTTTAAAATTTTGTATGTGTAATGGATTAGGTAGTATATATGCATAGTGAATGCTTAAAAGTATTATGATGATATATATAGCCACTTATCTAGATAAACAATATTTATTTGGGTATAACAAAGACATATGAATTGCATTTTGGGATTGTATATGAATGGATATGAAAATGATGCATAAATATTATACTATGGAATTTGGGGACAAAATTCTTTTAAGGAGGGGAGAGTGTGAGACCCCAAATTTAGATAATGATGTAAATACCGAGATGACAAATATTCAAGATTTCATTTATATAATTTATTTGGTGTGTTATATGGATTTAATTATATTTCGGTCTACCTAGAATTAAGTGTGATCAATTATCTGTGTTTCTTGGAGTGATTAGATGCTTTTTTATTGTTCTTAAAGATTAATTGTGGGCATTATTATTATTACTGAGAATTCTTTTAACAACCCATTAAGTTTATTCTTGGGTTAGATTTATTTAATACTTGGGGACTTAATATTTTGAGATTAATATTTGTTTAAACTTAATATTGGGATAGTTAGATTATAATTTCATTGGCCATAAGGATTTAAATTCAATTAGTATACTAAATTTGCCCACCAATTGTCATAGTCAATAAACCCTATTGTATTAATTCCCAGCAGTTAGACTTAGAATCCCATTAACCCACTTAAGAATGAGTAGGTCTCCTGTAGGACCGTCTTACGGATCCTATTCCGTAAGACGGATCCCCCAGCCCGACCCGCGACCCGCTGCCCGCGCCCCAACCCAACGCCCCACCCCGCGGCCCAGCCCCCAGCCCAACGCACACGCCCACCAGCCCCCAGCCCAACGCACACGCCCACACCCAGCCCAGCCCACCAGCCCCACCTCTTATTTAAAAAAAAAAATTGCTCCAATGAGAATTTGAACTCGCGACCTTAATAGACTTAAGATGGTGTTCTACCACTACACCACTAGTACTCATTGTGCAATTTTAGTATAATAATTTATATAAACCCATTCATAAATACGCCTGTTAATTAAAAAAAATGAAAAATGCCTATAAATGTAAAGGCTAAGAACTGAACCCAAGTCTATTAAAAAATCTTGATACATTATCTCAATAAATGGATACTTATAAAAGTGTTACTTTAACTACATCATATTTATTTTTTATTTTTCCTCTTTTTTGTTCCTAGTTTGTAACTGTAATAAGAAATATGATACTTTATCTCAACAAACGGATACTTTTACTTATAAAAGTGTTACTTTAACTATATCATATTTATTTTTTATTTTTCCTTCTTTCCTTCATTTCTAATTTGTGACTATATTAAAAAAAACAAGATACTTTAAATCACGAAGGAAAAATAAATAAGACAGAGCTAAAGTAACATTTTATGAGTAAAAGTATCCATTTTTTGAGATAAAATATCATGTTTTTGTAAATAAATCACGAAGTATGAATTCAATACAGTGACAAAAGAAAAATAAATATGACAGAGTTAAAAGTACCACTTTTATGAGTAAAAGTATCCATTTTTTGAGATAAAGTATCACTTTTATGAATTCAGTACAGTGACAAAAGAAAAATAAATATGACAGAGTTAAAAGTACCACTTTTGTGAGTAAAAGTATCTATTTTTTGAGATAAAGTATCATGTTTTTTTAATACGGTCACATATTTTAATATAAAAAAATCTTATTTTTTTGAATATATAAGAATTAAAGTGTCAATGATCACCTTAAAAGTGTCATATTTCTTATCAAAAGTATCACTATTTTAATATAAAGTATCAATTTTTTTTTCCAGAGAATTTAAAATTTTAAAATGTCATTGTCCATCATGAAAGTATCAATTTAATATCAAATGTATCACTATTTCCAAAGATAAGATCGTTTTTCAATGTAAAAAACATTAGCTATGAGACTAGAATGAATACATCAAAAAATCTTATTTTTTGAATATGTAAAAATTAAAGTATCAATGTTCACCTTAAAAGTATCATATTTCTTACTCAAAAGTATCACTATTTTCGGATAAAGTATTATTTTTTATTCAGAGAATTTAAAATTTTAAAATGTCATTGTCCATCATAAAAGTATCATATTTAATATCAAATGTATCACTATTTCCATCATAAGTATCAGTTTTTCAATGTAAAAAACATTAGCTATGAGACTAGAATGCGTATATCAAAAATTCTTATTTTTTGAATATGTAAAAATTAAAGTATCAATGTTCACCTTAAAAGTATCATATTTATTACTCAAAAGTATCACTATTTTCAGATAAAGTTTCACTTGGTATTCAGAGAATTTAAATTTCTAAAATGAAGGGATGATAATGAAGCTTTATATCCATGGTTATATTCATGGTTATACTAACTATGCACAACAAGGACCATTGGTCCCAATGGCAGAATAAAGACATCTCTTTGGTATAGTCCTAGGTTCAATTCCCAGCTGGTGCAAATTTCTTAATTTTTTGAGTAAGAGGATCCAACCATTTGGGTGGGGGGCGCGCCCAACTTGGGCTGGAGTTGGGCCCAGCGGGCGAGGCGGGCAACTTGGGCGGGCGGCCCAGTGTGCAAGACTTGTATTAGATGAAGTTTTTTTTTTTTTTTATTTTTTTATGCAGGCGGGTCGGCCGGATTGGGGATCCGTCTTATGGAATGGAATCCGTTTCTTATACAAGTTTTTGCCTTCATATCCTAGCCTTGAGTCCATGAGAAACTAGAGTGAACCCGACCCAATCGGCTACCCAACCCGATAGACACATAAAGTCCTTCCAACCCTATCTTTATCTCATTTTACACATACTCACATACCAAAACACACTTTGTTTCACTCTGCTCTTGGCAGTCGAGAACCCTGAAAAAAGTGGACTTAATTTTTCATTTCAAACCTTTCCTTTCATTTTGATTCATAGAAGGAAAATTGCGTGGATTCATGAGGAAAAAGATACCCATCGAGATATGGTCAAGGTTTGGTAGGCTAATCATAACTATTTAAGTTTTGGGTGAGATGTTTACAGTAAAATTTTGGTTGATCCTTAAGGGTTAATGATGGAGTTTTGTGTAGGTGACTTGGATCCTTGTAGAAGAAGACCTTTTGGACTAGATGTTCTAAAAAGTGGGTAAATCAATTTTTCTTAAATTCTGAAAAAAAAGGGGATTAAATTAAGAGATTAAACACCAATAATTGGAATTTTCCCATTTTGCAAAACCTGTATCAGAAAAGAAAAAAAAAACTAAAATCCCAAAAATATGGGACTTTGCCCTCTTGGCAAAGGACTCTGGTAAAGGCCAAAAGCTTGAAAAATATTTTTTGGTAAATTTGTAAAAATGTTTATGTTATTAAAATCATAAAAAGGGTAGTAACATAAAATATATTAATAAAATAGACTTTAAAAGATTGCAAAAATCTTAGAGAAATATGAAAACTTGCAAAAGAATTAGGATAACATTATAAATGACAAAATATTTATGGGATCAAATTGTAGTCCAAACCCAATTTTCGTACCGTGAAATTTGGACAGAATTGGATAAAATAGATAGATAAATCTGTTATGTTTAATAAGGTTTGAAACTTGATTATGAACAGATTTTCTTTTAAAAATTGGTTTATAATTCAATAATTCTTTAATAAGGTTAAAACATACTATAATATTGTTGAAATGGAATTGGGATTAATTATCAATCGATTAATTGAAAAGCCTACATCATGTGAATCCTTAGTTTGTACAGTCTGTAGTAAAATCTATAATAGTGCATAACTTGTAAGGTCGTATACTTGTAATGATACTTGTAATCTGGATTTAAAAATCAAGACATGGATACTATAAAATTTTAGCAATATCAAATATTGGACTTCTGGTAATGTTTCTTCATTTTGAAAGACTTTTCCCATTAACTAATATTGCAATTTAACCCAGAATAATCGAAGCTTATGCGAAATTTTACATTGACCCCATAAACTTTTGTAGATTTTATGAAATCGCGTTATAACCCTAGTATATTTAAGTTACGAGTGATTATTTTCATTTTGGTCCCTAAGATATATTACGCTATTTTTCGTAGGAGACGGGTTCATGTCCTACAACTTGACTAGCCTTTTGCACCGTCATTCTCGCGATTCTTAATGTGATTGTTGAGTCAAAGCTGGACAAAGTATCATCTTCCTAAAGAAAAATAGGTTTGCTTGTAATTTCCTAAATTTCACGACATTAGTTATTTCATGAACTTCATGACATTAAACAATTGCATAATTTCACGATATACATCATTTTCATGAAGTTCACGATATAAGGTTGTTCCATGATTATATTTTGTGTTTCTTCCAGGATAATTTTCTTTATTAAAGAAAACATAAAGTATATCATTTATGATCATATTTGCTTGCATTTTCACTATTGTAACTGCTTGACTCAGCCTTTGAGCAAATAAATGTTACTTTGACAAAAATATTGATTGTTTGAGTCTATTTCGGTGTGGGTAGGTTAGATAATGGATCGAAGAGGTTACATGTGGTCCTTGTTTGACTACCCATATACCTAATCCCATTTTTGGGTCGGGCCGGAGACGGAGACATAATTGGGTCGTAGAACGGTATATTCATGAATATGACGATCTCTGGCAAAAGCCCAGGCCAAAGAGATGTCGAGCCTAGTGGGAGGGATAAGATGACAGGGCTTTGGCCAAATATTGCTGGAAGCAACAAGGAGAACGGACAGGGTCAGTGTCCGATCAACACTGATCCTACGTTTCTTATTTTGGGACTGACGAATTAATTGATTAACTGTTTATACTTATTTTTAAAATGAGATATTCACTATTTGTTTTAAAAAAAATTTGGATATCTATTGACCATTTGAAAAGTAAATTATTTATCGTGCTTAACTAATTGTTGTCCAATGTGCATTGCATCACTGATAGAATCAAACATTAATATCTCATTATTGAATTGCAATATGTTACGACAAATAATTTAACCAAAATTTCTCTCTTTAGATTCTCATTGTCAGGTACGTAAATTCTCCATTCATATAACCATACTCCATCGGTTTTTATAGTGAATTTTTTATCCTTTCCAGCGCCTCTTTGCGTGTTTATTCTACTCAAAAGCCCATCTCGATTTTGTGCTTCTTTTATCCTTTCTCTTAAGGTTGGTTGTACTAGTAATGCCGTTAAAATTGCTTTCGTGCTTTTTGGCGGTTTAACCACCTCTATACTCATCTTTGAGAAATCTCGAATCATTTGTTCCTGAGTGGTCAACGTACATGTTAATTCTCCTATTGTCTTACAACTTAAGGCATCTGCTACCACATTAGCCTTTTCTGGATGATATTGAATAGTGCAATCATAGTCCTTCACCAATTCAAGCCATCTCCTTTGCCTCATGTTTAACTCCTTCTGGGTAAACAAATATTTTAGGCTTTTGTGATCTGTGAAAATCTCGCACTTTCCTCCATATAAATGATGTCGCCAAATCTTAAGTGCATGAACTACTGCTGCTAATTCCAAATCATGTGTGGGGTAGTTTAACTCATGTGGCTTTAATTGCCTTGAAGCATAGGCAATTACTTTGCCATGCTGCATTAAAACACAACCCATACCTTGTTTTGATGCATCGCTGTAAACAACAAATTTGTAGGTCCCAAGGGGTGTAAGTGTAAGGTTTAGAAGGGGGGGTTGAATAAACCTTACCAAATTTTCGATTTAGTCCTTTTAAATATACAGAGTTGATACTACACAAGCTGTGTCTGATGGACAAATCAATTTAGTCAATCAGAGAGTTAGTCTCTCAACAGACTCAATGAGCTGTTGATCGAATAACTCAGCTGTTGGCTCTAAATTAACTCAACTGTGGTTTTGTTTTCAGCGGAAGACTTAACACCCTTAAGTTTGATTAAGCAAGAATTTAGTGCTTGGTTTAGTACTAAAATTATCAAGTGGATAGCAAATTTATCAGCAAATATAAACAGTTAAGATGCAGGAATTAAAGTGCTGAAATGTAAATGACACAATGAAATTTTTATAGAGGTTCGAAGATGGGGTAATTCTTCTACTCCTCTCTTCTCCAACTCCTGGAGGAATCCACTAGGTAATGATCAGTATACAAAGTGGTAACAGTCCAGATACAAGTCTTGATCACACAGTTGACTTGATCCTTTGGGACTCAGTCCCGAGACGCCTTGATCACTCACTGGCTTCTCGACGACTCAGCTTTCTTCACAGGGCAGGCAACTGCTTTGCTACTACAGCTCACTTGCTCAAGCTCTTTGGATTTGATCACGAAGCCCTCCAAAAGCTTAAGACTTGGTTCGACTTGAACCTTCCTACAATCCTTCGTGGAATGTAGACCCCTTGATTTTTCAGTATTTTTCCTCTTCAACTGATTGAAGTTATCTTTCCTTCACAGGTGAGTGTTGGATTGATGTTCTTCGTAGTGTAGGCTTGAGGATTGAGAATGTTTCAGATTTTCTAATAATTGCTTGAACGTTTTTAGTTCAGGTCTGTGACTTGTGTCGCTTGTCACTTGTACATCTCCTATTCTCAAACAAACTCCTCAGCCTTTTATAGTGATCTTTCAAAAATTTGCCCGTTGAAGAGATAGGCTTATTTTTGAAAGTCACTTGCAGTCGTTGGCTTGTCTTGTTGCAGTCCTTGGAATTGCCATTTCCTTGTATGAATTGGTCTTTCACCTTTTCGAGTTCGACACGGTGTAGTGCTTCCCATCGTTCATTCCTTTTGCACGCTTCTCGGGACTCGAGCACTCCGAGAAAGGTGGTATGGAGATATTACTTGTTTAAGTAAATCTCTTGATTTTCGCGGCAACGGATCTTTTACGATTATCTCGACTTGATCGCATTTCCTTGCTTTCCCAGGTGACTTAGAGTCGCTTCAAATCATGGATGACTCTTTGTCACTTCAACTTGAGACTTGGCTTTTCTTGAGTTGACTTGACCGATACTCCACTCACCGCTTCTTCAAGAGAGTTCCCGTCTACTCTTCTTTGCCATACTCACTGTCTCACAATGGAGACTTCCTTCTAGTCTTCAGTTGTCTTCTTGCATGTTTGGGCGTAGCCGACTTAACTCAAATTTTGGCCAACTCCATTTATTACAATGCATTTTACAACAAGAATTGGGGTGCCAACTTTCTATTCTAAGTTTTACATGGCATTCATCAAAATCTAAACAATAAATTTCCTAACAATTTCCCCTTTTGATGATGCCAAAACTTAAACCATTCAAAAATGCAAATAGCAAAGATACATACAGATAGTGTATTGACATAGAATGTATGCGCTTAATCAATCCTTTTATTGATCATAACATTCTTGTTCTTTACACAATTTTTTTACAAGGTGTATCGTGAGCACATATTTGTCTCCACAGTAAAAATAAAGAATTTATAGCTTTTATTTTAAGACTTACATTGTATGTATTTACATAATAAAATACACGGGCGGTTGACAAAGAACACTTCATCTCCTTCATTCTCCTTCTTTCATCTTGTTCAAGATCTTCTTCTCTTTCTTCTCTTTTTCTCGTCGTCACCGCTTCTTTTTCTTTTCATATGCCTTCCTGGCGCCTTCATCTCTTCTTAATCTTTCCCGTCTTTCCTCCCATAGCCGCTGAGTTTGTCTCTTGTTTTCTTCTTCTAATCTTTTTGCATACTCGTGCTACTTTTAGCCACTTGCAAATTTGCTACTTGGTCAAGGCCATTTCAAAGAGATCCCTCCTTTCTTTCCCGGATCTACGATTCAATGTTTTTGGGCAGAGGCCAGTCAAGCTTCTTCCTCCACCACGCTTCTTCCTCTACTCGGGCATCAGACGGGGTCTTCTTCTTTCCAAATTGAGTGGTGAGTGACCAAAGCAGAGCGATCACGTGAGTCCGCCGTCGTCGCCTTCTTCACATAATGTGAGACCCTTTTCCCAAGACAAGTCCCAAGCTCGAGCCATAGACATATTTGCAAAGTATCCTTCGGGATTCGAGCGTTTTGAATTCATCAACTGATCGTGGCTCGTCTCCGACATCCGAGATGGCATAAGTGTCTCTCGCTTCACCGGAATGCCTCCATGTTCTTTCAAGATGTTCATAACTCGGGCATCCATTCTTCCTTCCACTTCCTTCATCCCCGCTTCAATTGTTTTTCTCTTTTCACCATAGATATAGCAGAGAGTGTTGGAGTTTTCGGAGTTTGCGATAATGTCACCGTGATGTGACCTTGTTGGGGGTTTGTGTAATCATCAAGGTCACATCTTTCGATCCTTCCTCAACAAGCTTTCCTTTCTTTTGTTTCAACACTTCCTCACCGACTTTCCTTCGCACTGCTTCCTCCTTTCGCGCTTTTTAGGTATTCCTCTTCCCCTTTTTGACATCATCAAAGGAGAGAGGAACGCCCGAAAGACTTTGCGGGAAGTGAAGTCGAGCTCACGATGGTGGAGTTCTGTTTTGAGTCCGCTGCAGAGTATGCAAGACGTAAATTGGACGAGTAGCGTTGGACTCGCTGAATCGCTTCATCTCACCATGAGAAGTCTGAATTTTGTATTCATGGTCTCTTCCAAACGTCGTAGATCACTCTTGTTTTGCTCACGCAGCAGCCTTAATCTCGGCAATGTGAGCTTCATGCATGTGCTCAATATGTTCTCTCACTTCGTTTTTGCATCAACATTTTCAGCTCTCTCCATACCAGCAGAACTTGTTGAACAATGTCCCAAGTATCTAACTTGTTCCACACGCATTGTTTGTGTTGCCACCATTCCCCGATCCGGATGTTATGCCTCTTAAATCAAGCAGTGAGATTGGCATCTCTCGTTGTCCGCCGCATGTCCATAGAGGCCTCGATGCCCCTCCATCCGCTCAATCTCATGAATAATGCCTTGAACACTTCGGACTTCACCGATTCTTCCGCGTTGCGGTGATGGCCATGCAGCGTCAAAATCATAATCACCGGAACAATGGTGCCTCGATGGAAAACGGAGCTGGTCTCGTGATAGCGCGGCGCTGTTCGTTTTTCTCGACTTCTTTCATAGAGGTCGGGTACTCCAGGGAAAAAGGAAAAGATTCTATAAAGGATTCATCACGCCCACCGGGATTTGTTCGATGATGAGTGGTGCGCGTGAAGTTCTTTTAGGAATCGACCGCTGCAGCCTTGAGGAGCTCGCGCAGTGGACTCGGTTCACCGGGGTTTGTTGTGAAGTGGACCAGCCTTGCCGAGCCTCATTTGTCTCAACAAGCCTTCGTTGGTCTCGGTGATTTCTCCAATTGAGTAGATCGGTCCTCGGCCTTATCAAGCGTCACCGGACGATGATGAGATTTCCATTGGTGGCTCATCATCAAAGTTAAAGGTTTGACGAGTAGTCTTGGGATCGACTTGCTCGTGCTTGGAACATCCGCATTGAGTCTTTTGGATCTCACACGGGGGATGACTCGGCCTTCTTCTTCGCCCTTCCGATCCCTAAAGGTTACATCAGATTATCCGGGAATCATGAAGTGCGCTTATCTCCTTCTCGGATGGGTCGATGATAGCAGGAGGGATGTTCTCTACTTCAGCCTTCTTTACCCCGAGAAGTCTCAACCTCCCGTGGGCCTTCATTACCTCCCAGCTCTCATCGCAGCCGAGGCCTTGGTCCTCCCTTTCGACAAAGTGTCACTGCCTTAGTGGTCTTTCTGCGGTGGCATCCATTGGAGTCTCAACCCCATGGATTGCACTTTCATCGCCTGCAGTGTTAACTCCCTGTGGTTCCTTTCTTCTTGTGCCTCGACCGCATCGCCAAGCCGAGCGTCATTAGCTTCTTCAGTGAGTTTTGACACTTCGGCACTGAGATTCGTCAGGAGTCTCAATCGCCTCGAGCTTCGTTGATGGCAACTTTGTTCTTCTTGTGTTTGTATTTTCTACTTCACCTCCTTGATTCTTGGAGTCATCCGCACTCTTCAAGATCCTCCGACCTTGCCGCAGTTCTTTTTGTTGAGGAGGAGTTTCCCTCACCTAAGAAGGCGCACTAGCCGAGTGACTTTGAATGGGGTCACTCGTCCCCAAACTCCAAATACTATTTGTGTTTTTCGATTGAATGTTCAGCCGTTGGGGCAGGTGGTAAAACACCTTCAATAGGGGTTGGCTCGATCGGGTCCCCACTATCCCGCCATCGCCAGTCCCTTATCGCTTTTCTTGAGTGAGGGAAGTGGTGGGCAGAACAACAAAACTCCCGGGCCTGCTTCGATTGAATGGCGATTTTCAACCACTCCCATTGATCAATTTCACTTGTGCTTTTTTCGAGGACTCTCCTGGTCCCTCCATCAATCTTTGCTCGTGAAGGACTTCCGGATTCATGCAATGCTTTTCGACGGTAACTCTTCTCGGGGCAGCAGCAAAGATTCTCCTGATCCTCATCATCACCGTGAGAAGACATCGAGGAGAGGATGTGTGTGTTGTGTGGTGTCGAGATAGGGCGATGATGGCCGGCCTTCTCACGTGCCTCGCCTTCCTCTCGCTTGTTTTTTTTCTTTCTCCTTGTCCTTGAAGATCCGCAGATGTCCGTGCAGCTTGTCTTCATCCAGGCGGAGCACAGTGGTTAGTCCAAGGAAGTTTAACAATTCCTCTCTTCTTCTTCTATAAACTCAAAGCCGTTGGAACTGTTCCTTGATTTACTCAACTTCCATTTCTCCACTCACGCAGACGATTTTTGATGTCCGGGTAAGGTGGAGATAGGATCATCACATCACTATCCGCCTATCGCCTTCTTCTTGTGTTTCACCTGTGTGGACTACAACTTTGTGTCTTCCGTTGCCTCTGCTGATCGCTTCACAGACTTGGATATTTCATCAATTACATCCGAGACTCTACTTCTCCAGCTAGCTCCCAGATCCGCTCCATTGAGTGGCCGACTCACCTGGTTTCTCAAGCTCTGAGTGCTTGATGATTCTTCTTTGTCTCCTAGTTTGTACCAGAGGGATTTCTGGTTCGTAGACGGTGTCCTCGAGTCTTGGGCGGCGGGGGCCGGTGCTAGTGTTTTCTTCTCGAGGAGCCGGCCGTCTGGCTTATCGCTTCTCCTCCTTTTTGACGATCGGAGAAGGTATTTGAGAGTCCTTCTCGACCGCTGGGGGAGACACTACCGCGGGGCAGTGACTCACTGGGCAGGGGCAGGAGGATGTTTGACTTTCTTTCTTGCACAGAGCAAAGAACTTTCTTCTTAGTACCGCAGGGCAGCTTTCTTTTTCTTGGGTGGAAAGGAAACAATCAGATCTTCAGTGGTCACCGATTCCCCCTCACTCGTGTCCTCTCTTCAAGCGTAGGCTCTCTTCTCAGGCGCCGAGAGAGGTTTGCTCGAACATCCTCTTGTTAACATGGAATGCCTTCCCATGTCTAAGAGGGACTCCTTTCACCTCCATCACCGGCCAATCACTAGGCCATATCCTAGGGATCCTCCAAATGTGCCATCTTCCTTGAAGGATTTGTTCCCTACGCTCGGGCAGAGTCCGTGTGAGACAAACTCAGCCCCAGCTTTATCTTCTTTTCTACGATGATTGCAAGCCATTACAATCAGCTTTTTGCTTTTGGGTTGGTCAAAGCCGCCAAATTTGATGTCAATACATTTGGCAACTATGTCCAACAGCTTGTGATAATCCTCCTTTAGCTTCTCTTGTTTGTTGTGGTACACTATTTTATCAAAGATAGTCGGCTTGGCTATTTCTTTCCAAGCATCGCCCAAGTTTACATCACTTTGTTAATTTCGAGGCTCCTTCAGGTTGGTAGTGAGCAGTTGTTCACCAAATCCTCGCAGAGATAGTCACCGCTTTCCGTGAACAAATGACTTTATTCCTTCATCGTGAATCTCATTCACGTAGAATCGCGCGACCTCCTCCACATAGGTCATCGGATATTCTAACGCCGAAACGGTTTCACCTGGGTCGCTTTCCAATTTTTCAGCGATTTTCTTCACTAGGGTGTCGTCGGACCCCTGCTTCACCATGCCGTCGAAATCCACAAGAGACCGGTGTGGATTTGCTTTCCTAACTTGGTAAAATCATAGGTTGGTGCCATTTTTCAGGATTTTATCAAAGAAAAACTTGAGATTGATTTGGAGATAGATTGGGCTTCGAGAGAATTTTTGCCTTTGCTTTTGAGAGAAAGAAATGAACAGTTTTGGAAGTGTGAGAGAGAAACGGACGAAAATGGTTTAAATATGGTTTATGAAAGGACGTGCGGGTGGTTTTTGAAATGTGATCGAAATCAACGGCTTAGATTTTGCACGCCTATTTAGCATTTAATGTCTCGTATTTAATGCATCAAAGATTTATATCCAATCATAAGCTTGGTGTGCAGCTTTATGTCTCAGACACATCATCATTATGCCGACGTATTCCTTAAAACATTCCCCGCTTAGTCAAAAACGATGCGTTTTTGTCATTTTGCTCATAAGTGACTAAACCTTATCCTTTAGCCGATTTAACTCTTCTTCTCACAGCTTCTCTTAGTGACTCAAATTGTCACCGATTTCGGTAGTCAGTTTTTCCGACACAACTGATTTATCGAAATGATTTGTGTGTTCACTTTTTTCACTTTTTTTTTTTGTGTCCATTTCTTTTCTTTGAGTCTTCTCAATGTTAACTCACTCAATTAACCCTAACTCATGTTTGAGTTCTTCAAATCTTGACTCACATAATGGTTTTGTGAAGATGTCACCAATTGTTTATCGTTGAGATATATTCCAAGATGATGTCCTTCCTTTCAACATGATCTCTTATGAAGTGATATCCGACATCGATATGCTTTGTTCTTGAGTGCAACACATGATTTTGAGTGATTGCAATTGCACTTGTGTTATCACACATGATTGGAATTTCTTTTTCCTCAACTTCATAGTCTCTCACTGCCTCATCCATAGACTTGGGCACAACACTGCCCGCAGCCTATGTATTCCGCTTCACTGTAGAGGTGGCTATTGAGTTTTGCTTCTTGCTAAACCAGAAATCACCGCTTTCCTAGCATTTGACATGTGCTCTTCCCGTCCACTCGCATCCAAAGATAATAATCAATAGCCAATTAGCTTGAATCCACCTTCCTTCGATACCATAGGCCTACTTCTTCGCTTCCTTTCAAGTATCTCAATATTCTCTTACCGTCATATGGCTCTCTTTTGGAGCAGATTGAAATCTTGCACATACACCTACAAACAAAGGTGATGTCCGCTCGCTTGCTGTGGAGATAGAGCAATGATCCAATAAGTGCTCAGATCTTGTTTGATCTGTGCTTGCCATCCGCATCCATGTCCATTTTGACCGATGTATTCATTGGTATTTTTACAGTAAGACTTCTCCTCCATACCAAACTTCTTCATTAAATCTCGTGTATTTTGTTTGACTTATGAAGGTTCCATCCTTCACTGCTTCACTTGGAGTCCAAGGAAGAATGTCAACTCTCCCATCATGCTCATTTCAAATTTACTTTGCATGAGGTTTGAAAACTTTTCACACAAAGCTCTTTGTTTGTGGATCCAAAAATGATGTCATCCACATATATTTGAACAAACAAGATACTCTTTTTGTCTTGAATTCTGAAAAATGTTCTATCTACTTTTCCTTTTGTGAATCCATTTTCGTTAGGAATTGTGACAAAGTATCATACCATGCTCGGGTGCCTGTTTCAATCCATATAGAGCTTTCTTGAGTTTGTATACCTTATCTCCAAGAGTCTTCTCGCTCAAATCCTCGGAGGTTGTTCAACATACACTTCTTCTTCCAATAAACCATTTAGGAATGCACTTTTTACATCCATCCGATATACAATGAAATCCTTGTGAGCCGCATAGGCAAGAAACATCCGTATAACTTCCAATCTTGCACAGGGCAAATGTTTCATCAAAATCTATCCCTTCTTCTTGGCAATATCCTTTGGCTACTAGTCTTGCTTTGTTTATTACCACAGTAACCTTCCTCGCTCATCTTATTTCGAACACCCATTTGGTGCCAATAACATTTTGATGTATGGTCTTTGCACTAATTCCCATACTTTATTTCTTTCAAACCGATTCAGCTCTTCTTGCATAGCTTGAATCCAATATGTATCGTCCAATGCTTGTGACACGTCTTTGGGCTCTATTTATAGATGAAGCATGTGAACATGGCTTCTTGTTGAGTTCTCGATCTTGTTTTGACACCTTCTCTTATATCTCCAATGACAAGCTCGTGGATGGTCTCTTAGCCATCTTATATCAAAGTTGGAGTAAGTTAGCTGGATTCAGTCGACTTGCAGTGTTGTTGCGTGGTCACTTCTCTCGTAATCACTTAGCTGCAAATTTTCCAAACTGTTTTTGAGATTCACTATCTCATCTTCTTTCAATTGCTAATTCCAAACTTGACAAAGATAGGACTCTTTCGTATGGTTGGATGATTCAGCTTATCATCACCGACTCTTCAATGTCTTCTCCATTTACATTTGGCTCATCGAATACCACATGAATGGATTCTTCGCAACCATAGTTCTTTTGTTGAGTATTCTCAGAAGCTTTGCTTTGGTGAGTATCCTAAGAAGATACCTTCATCAGCCTTTAGCATCAAAAGCCTTTAGATTGTCTTTGCCATTGTTGTGGATTAAGCATTTACATCCAAATATTCAAATATGCAACATTTGGTTTTCTTCCACCCAGATCTCATAGGAGTCTTTGTCACCGTCTGCTTATCATACATCATTTTGAGTGTAGCAAGTCGTGTTGATTGCTTCACCCAAAATCTTTTGGTAACTCGCTTCAGCCTAACATGGTCTTCTTTGCCTCTTTGAGAGTTCTGCGTTTCCTTCTTTCTCGCAACTTGTCAGTTTTTCTTGTGTTTGTATTTTCTCTACTTCACCTCCTTGATTCGTTGTGGAGTCATCCGCAGATCCTCCGACCTTGCCGCAGTGGAGGGAGTTTCCCCCCTCACTGGCGCACCAAGCTGAGTGACTTGAATGGGGTCACTCGTCCCCAAACTCCGGCTGTTTCGATTGAATGTTCAGCCGTTGGGGGGTGGTAAAACACCTTCAATAGGGGTTGGCTCGACCGGGGTCCCCACTATCCCGTTTCATCGCCAGTGTCCCTTATCGCCTTTTTCCGAGTGAGCTGGGAAGTGGTGGCAAAGAACAACTATGGCGATTTGCTGAACCACTCCCATTGATCAATTTCACCGTGTTCGAGGACTCTCCTGGTCCCTCCATCAATCTTTGCTCGCGGAAGGACTCGATTCATGCAATGCTTGGCGCATTTGCAACTCTTCTCGGGCGCAGATTCTCCGGATCCTCATCACCGCACAGAGAAGACATCGAGGAGAGGATGTGTGTGTTAAGTGTGGGTGCCGAGATAGGGCAGATGCTGGCCTTCTCACGTGCCTCGCCTTCCTCCGCTTGCTTTTCTTTTTTCTCCATGTCCTTGAAGATCTCGCAGATGTCCGTGGCAGCTTGTCTTTCATCCAAAGGCCGAGCACAAATGGTTAGTCCAAGGAAGTTTAACAGCTTCCTCTTCTTCTTCTATAAACTCAAAGCCGTTGGAACTGCTCTGATTTACTCAACTTCCATTTCCTCCACTCACGCAGCACGATTTTGGATGTCCGGGTAAGGTGGAGATAGGATCATCACATCACTATCCGCCTATCGCCTTCTTCTTGTGTTTCAAATTTGTGTGGACTACAATTGTGTCTTCCGCTGTTGCCTCGCTGACGCTTCAAGCAGATTTCGCTATTTCATCAATTACATCCGGAGACTCTACTTCTCCAGTTAGCCTCCCAGATCTCTGCTCCACCGAGTGGTCGACTCGGCTGGTTTCTCAAGCTCTGAGTGCTTGATGATTCTTCTTTGTCTCCTAGTTTGTACCGTAGGGATTTCTCGTTGAGACGGTGTCCTCTCGAGTCTTGGGCGGGGGCGGTGCTAGTGTTTTCTTCTCGAGGAGCCGGCCGTCTCAGCTTATCGCTTCTCCTCCTTTTGACGATCGGAGAAGGTATTTGAGAGTCCTTCTCGACCGCTGCTGCTGGGGCAGGAGACACGGCTGCGGGGGTGACTGATCGCCGCAGGGCGTGAGCATGTTTGATTTTCTTTGCGGCAGAGCAAAGAATTTTTCTTAGCCGCAGGGCGACTTTTCTTCTTGGGTGGAAAGGAAAAACAGATCTTCAGTGGTCACCTGATTCCCCTCACTCGTGTCGCCTCTCTTGGCGTAGGCTCTCTTCTCAGGCGCCAGAGGTTTGCTCAACATCTCTTGTTAACATGGAATGCCTTCCCATGTCTAAGAGGGACTCCTTTCACCTCCATCACCGGCCAATCACTAGGCCATATCCTGGGATCCTCCAAATGTGCCATCTTCCTTGAAGGATTTGTTCCCTACGTTCGGGCAGAGTCTGCTGAGACAAACTCAGCCCAGCTTTATCTTCTTTTCTACGATGATTGCAGCCATTACAATCAGCTTTTTTGGATAATTGGTCAAAGTCGCCAAATTTGATGTCAATACATTTGGCAACTATGTCCAACCTTGTGATAATCCTCCTTTAGCAGTCTCTTGTTTGTTGTGTACACTATTTTATCAAAGATAGTCGGGCTTGGCTATTTCTTTCCAAGCATCGCCAAGTTTACATCGCCGTTAATTTCTCGAGGCTCCTTCAGTTGGTAGTGAGCAGTTGTTCACCAAATCCGCAGAGATAGTCACCGCTCTCCGTGAACAAATGACTTTATTCCTTCATCGTGAATCTCAAAGCATTCACGAGAATCGCGCGACTTCCTCCACATAGGTCATCGGATATTCTAACGCTTAAACGGTTTCAGCCCTGGGTCGCTTTCCAATTTTTCAGCGATTTTCTTCACTAGGGTGTCGTGGACCCCTGCTTCACCATCGTAAAATCCACAAAGAGACCCTGTGGATTTGCTTTCCTAACTTGGTAAAATCATAGGTTGGTGCCATTTTTCAGATTTTATCAAAGAAAACTTGAGACCGATTTGGAGATAGATTGGGCTTCGAGAGAATTTTTGCCTTTGCTTTTGAGAGAAAGAAATGAACAGTTTTGAAGTGTGAGAGAGAAACGGATTTAAAATGGTTTAAATATGGTTTATGAAAGGACGTGCGGGTGGTTTTTGAAATGTGATCAAATCAACGGCTTAGATTTTGCACGCCTATTTAGCATTTAATGTCTCGTATTTAATGCGTCAAAGATTTATATCCAATCATAAGCTTGGTGTGCAGCTTTATGTCCAGACACATCATCATTATGCCGACGTATTCCTTTAAAACATTCCCGCTTAGTCAAAACGATCGTTTTTGTCATTTTGCTCATAAGTGACTCACCTTATCCTTTAGCTGATTTAACTCTTCTTCTCACAGCTTTTCTTAGTGACTCACCTGTCACCGACTCGGTAGTAGTCATTCTTTCCGATATAAATTGATTTATCGAGCCGATTTGTGTGTTCAGCTTTTTTCACTTTTTTTGTGTCCCATTTCTTTTCTTTGAGTCTTCTCAATGTTAACTCACCAATTAACCCTAACTCATGTTTGAGTTCTTCAAATCTTGACTCACATAATGGTTTTTGTGAAGATGTCACCAATTGTTTATCGCTTGAGATATATTCCAAGATGATGTCCTTCCTTTCAACATGATCTCTTATGAAGTGATATCCGACATCGATATGCTTTGTTCTTTGAGTGCAACACATGATTTTGAGTGATTGTAATTGCACTTGTGTTATCACACATGATTGGAATTTCTTTTTCCTCAACTTCATAGTCTCTCACTCACTGCCTCATCCATAGGACTTAGTACAACACCGCCCGCAGCCTATGTATTCTCGCTTCACCAGAGGTGGCTATTGAGTTTTGCTTGCTAAACCAGAAATCAGCCTGCTTTCCTAGCATTTGACATGTGCCTTCTTCTCGCTCCACTCGCATCCAAAGATTCTAATCAATAGCCAATTAGCTTGAATCCACCTTCCTTCGATACCATAGCCTACTTTCGCTTCCTTTCAAGTATCTCAATATTCTTTAGTCATTATATGGCTCTTTTGAGCAGATTGAAATCTTGCACATACACCTACAACAAAGGTGATGTCCGCCCGCTTGCCGTGGAGATAGAGCAATGATCCAATAAGTGCTCAGATCTTGTTTGATCTACGTGCTTGCCATCCGTGATCCATGTCCATTTTGATCGATGTATTCATTGGTATTTTTGCTGTAAGACTTCTCCTCCATACCAAACTTCTTCATTAAATCTCTCGTGTATTTTGTTTGACTTATGAAGGTTCCATCCTTCACTGCTTCACTGGAGTCCAAGGAAGAATGTCGTCCTTTTCCCATCATGCTCATTTCAAATTTACTTGCATGAGGTTTGAAAACTTTTCACACAAAGCTTCTTGTTTGTGGATCCAAAATGATGTCATCCACATATATTTGAACAAACAAAGATACTCTTTTGTCTTGAATTCTCAAAAAGTGTTCTATCTACTTTTCCTTTGTGAATCCATTTTCGGTTAGGAATTGTGACAAAGTATCATACCATGCCTGGGTGCCTCGTTTCAATCCATATAGAGCTTGAGTTTGTATACCTTATCTCCAAGAGTCTTCTCGCTTCAAATCCTCGAGGTTGTTCAACATACACTTCTTTCTTCCAATAAACCATTTAGAATGCACTTTTACATCCATCTCGATATACAATGAAATCTCAG